>QANX01005788.1:316197-374298 GCA_003254975.1 Ochetophila trinervis
ATTGGTTGGTTTCTGATTTTAAATTGATGGTTTGATTTTATGGATTGTGGCCTATGGCCTTTGGTTTCAGATTTTGACCCATTTGCTTGATCGTTTATGAAATTGTGTTTGACCATCAATTAATTATTATGGATTTCATTTACGTTTTTTTAGTGTTTGGTACGTGATTTCGATAATTGTTTTAAATTACGTTTTTGCTCCTAAACCGTTTTTATTGATTTAATGATTTGGGGTAAACCGAGGGTTTTGCGAAATGATTTTCAAAACGGGGAACCTTTCAACTGAGTGACGTGAGGTTTGAGTGTAAAGGTTTTAACGGTTGAAATTGTATTTTGTAGTTATCTAGGAGCACTCACGGAGATATTTATATCTCACGTTTTGTTATTTTTACTTCGTTCCCTAGGTCCTAGTTGCAGGTTCCCGTGGACTACCATCGGCATTTCGCATCGGCATCGCATCCGCTTATCGCATCTGTTTATTACTTCTTCTTATGTATTAGACTCTGATCTTATTCTGTTCATGTTGGATTTGTATTATTTATATTTTTGTCTATCACTCTTAGTGGCTCTGTCATTTCCACCTACTTCATATATTGTTTCTTAATTATTCAGCATGACTCGTTGATTTATTGTGGTGCTTATTTTATCTACTTTTCGTTCATATCTTATTTACTATTCATCCCATTATTGTTTACTTGTTTATTTGATTATTACTCCATTTCGGAGGAGGATTCTGTCGGTTGCCCCGAGGGGTTCTGGTGGAATCTTCCTCAGGCGGGGCCTCTCCGGGAAATCCGGAGGGATTTCGGGGCGGGTCCTGTCATCTATCCCACGAGGAATAATGTCTCTAGTTATTGAAATTAAATAAATTGTAAATTAAACTTTAAAAATTAAAAGAGAGTTTTTTGAAAGATTATTGTTGTGTAACCAAGCATGAATTTAAAAGCAAAGCAATATTAAAAACAAAGACAAGGCAGCAAGTACGATTTCACAAATTTTAAGAAACAAGGATTATGATTTCACCACCAATACTCCTATTTAGCCCTAATGCATTGTAGATTCATAGGTTAACCCCCCCTTTAACCACATATGACTAGAAGTTGATTTCTCAATGCATTCTAATCTAGCAAGAGCAACGTGTTTAATTACTTCTAATCTAAACACGAAAATTTAAGCTCTAAGACATGCAAACCCAATAAGTTCTTGTTAAAGTTGTCACTAATGCATGCAATATTTCTATAAACATGTATTTTATTGCCCATCCATATCTATACTCCTTATTTCTTAGCCAATATAAATACTTAATCAATCCACCTTTACATGGAAGCATTAAGAGCTATAATAAAATATTAACCTTAAACATGAATCGAATTCAAATATGCATTAGAAACTAAATAGTCATAAAAGGGTTACTTTATAATCCTTTATATAAAAATTAGCTACTCATCATCTCAAAATTATCCATGAAATAAATAAGAGACAACATAGTTTAAAAAATCAAAAGAAAATAAGAGAAAAGAAAACAAATCCGGATTTATGACTGCTGAAAATTGTTTCTTAATCCTCTCTTCTTAGCTTATTCAAACTATGATCAAAGCCTCAAAGTGACTCCTCCAAATGCTGGCCGAATCTCCATGGACTTCTCTTTGTGTAGCACAACTTTTTTCTCTTAAAAACTGAATAATAAATCTAACTAAATACCTTTGTTGCTGTGAGAATGGAGAAGAAAAGAAAGAGAAAGGTGCGGCTGGAGAAGGATGAAGGCTGCTGTAGCCGTGAGGCTAGTGAATGGTGTCAAGGATTCTTCTCACTCTCAAAGTAACAATCTATTTATAGGAGAGGTTTAAGAATTGTTTAACCCTAAGGTATAACTAAAACCTAAAGAATATAGGAGATAAAATATTACATGATCTCAAACTCCCATAAATTATCTATATGGTTGGCCATCCTAAGGACATAGAGGTATTTTGTGCCTCATGTTCACACTAGGGATAGAGATACTTTCCTTATCTTCTTAGGAATCATAATCAATCTCTAATATCCATTCCTTTTATCCCAAATATTATTCCAATTAAAATAATTAGGATATTTTGACCTTCCATGTGTAATGTGATGTGGAAAATTTGAATACATGGCTAATATGTGGTGACATGGCAGTCCAATCACAATGGTAGTTCTAGTAAGCATAAAACTTTCCATTTTCATCTTCAATGACCATCAGGTAGATTCCAAGTACACTTTGGGTGACCAAATGAACTCCGAATCTAGTGATTTTTGTTGAAAACGTTAGGTTTGTGTCTTATATTTCCAGGTATATATTGATCTCACAATTTGACATCAGGAAGACACTCAAATCCTCATTTTCCCAAGATAGTGTAAATTTTCCGCAACTGATAAATTTGTTAATCAAACTGGCATTGATTGGCCTGACCATTTGAAATGAAACTTTTCAGCATTGAATAATATTGAATCAGAAATAATTAGCAACTAGAATCGCACAAAAATTCTAAGTGTGGCTCAAGATATGATTTTCTCAATAAAGGTTGCGCAGAGATACAGTAATTCCATCCCTCTTCTTTTACTGAAAAATACAGTATTTAAGTATTTTTCATTAATAATTAATCATAAACTATCTTAAATTCAATATCGAAAGTGTCATAAAAACATTAACATTTCATGCCTATCAATGACCTTTGCTATCAAGATTTAAGGCATTCACAGTAAAATTTTCAACTGCTTCCTTCAATTGTTTCATAGTTTGTGAAATGGTTGCAAGGTGCTCTATCACATCCATCTTGAATGTTTGATAGTTATCGTCCGAAGCTGTCACTTTTCCATTCAAAACAGCAACATCTGTTTGAATGACCTTTTATAGTTGCTCTGATATCTTTCATATCATCATTTTCCTGGACTATAACGAATCTCCTAGATTCGTTCGATGTTGATGCTTCGCCCTGCATAACCTAGAATACACAAAGTTGATATTTAAGCAACAACGGGGTAAAAAATCACAGTATGTGTGCAGAGTAATATGCACAAATTTAGGAAAACACATCAAGAGTTTATATTTACTAAATTTACTGTGTCTGAATGGAAACCTCCATTTGTGAGGAATATCTTCATGAATCTCTTCATCTCAAATTCTCCCCAAGCACTAACTGGCGTCAAAGAACTTTCCACAATTCTCTTCCCAGTCGAAGACAAACCCAAGTAAAAAAGCTGTATGACATAAAATAAAAATGAAGTCATACGATAGGTTAGCCAAATTACCTACTCTATGCACATACAATGAATCAGTATGTAATTATGGATAATTAACCTGTAAAATTAACATGCATCTAGGAATATAGAGTAGATTGCGCTCCTTATACTTTCTCATCCCCTCAACAAACCCATTGAATGTAAACTATGCCTATTTCTGTTTCCTAATTAGTTTGGGCTTCCTCACTCACACGAGATCGCTTGTTTTTACAAACATTCTTAAGTTAGGACTCAAAATTGTCCCCATAATAAAGATCGTGAGTACCACCTTGAAATCATAATCGGATTCACTGTTATTCATCAATAGAGTTTGCAGGTCACAAATCGATATGCCTCTATCACGGTTATAGTTCAAATGATGTCATGTTTGAAACATAATTCTTTCAAATAGTCAACTACAATCACACATCAATGTACCTACCTTCACCCTCCATGATTAGAGCTTTATGATATATTGCGGGCGAGAGTTAAAGATGATAAACAACTTTGCCTACCTAATTTCCACTATAAGATTCAGAAAGTATACAAATAAATTCAAAAACATATAACATATAACATAAAACAAAAATTACTTTTCTTGTTTTGCTACCTACCTACCTACCTAGCAAAGTACATAAATGGAAAACATGGGTATTTCTTTGGTTTGCTAAAAATGCATGAATGTGAAACTTCTTTACTCTATAAAACTTAACAAAAATTAATCAAGTTCAACTTGTCAACTTCATGGTAGGCCACAGTTTCCATTTTTTTTTCGTCCACTTGAGTATACAAAACAAGACTTCATCTACAAAGATGGAAGTAAACTGAGCAAATGAAATTCAAGCTCTCTATTAAACAAGTTTTTTTCTTTAAGACGTAGTTTTGTGCTTTATGCCCAAGTTTCTACATAACAAACACATGACTTTAATTCTTTTAGAGCTCTTGCCCTTCTGCCCATGATTAAAAAAGTAAGATGGTAAAAAACAAAATACCAAACAACAAATACATAAATTAAAAATTTATTAAAAGAGTTTCAGAATTTGAAAAGAGTAGGTTCAGTTTTCTTGCAGTAACTAGTAGACTATTCATACATACATTTTCGATATGTTCATAGATACATTTTCAATACGTTCAAGTTTCCAGGCTATAATAGGTGTGTAGCAAACCCAAAAGCTACACTTAATATTCTCACATTGCAAGAACTCTTTCTAAATATAGAAAAGGGATACTAGGTTGAGCAACTAATGTATATTTTTGGATCACAACTTGATATCTGCTCAATCTTTGAATCCTCTTAGAAATAAGATTGCATAAAAAGCCACAGGAGATAAACTAATAGGGTCGAATTGGCAGTGGTCCAAAGAGCCAAACAAATCCACAACCAAACCAAGGTGAAAACAACTAGAAATCAACTTAAAAATATTGCAGAAATGAGAGAAGGCTTGGGCCAAAAATGACTTTTCTTTTAAAAAAACATATAAATATGATCTCTAGCATTATTAATTGCAAACTTTCCACAAAAAAACAAAAAAAAAAACAAAGATCACAAACTATAAATTACAAATTCATCTAGCACATATGAAACAATATAAATTTACATGCTTTTGAGTCTTTTAAACAACGTTCTTGACAGAACATAAACCCAAATATGCTAAAACCACAGAGAAGTCACTAAGAAGAAGTTCTACTTGCAAACTCATCTTCAGTTGGTTACTTAAATCATGCATGAAAGACCACAACGAAAGTCAACATTTCCAATGTGGTGAATATGTTAAAACTGTTTATCAAGCTTCTAAACCAAAAATGATCATGCAAATAGTGAACTAGGAAATTAAAACTATCTCAAACACACTTGAACATGCCAAGTGGAAAATATATTAGCAAAACTACAAAAACACTAAGAGAGGCAATTCCACTTTCTTTTCATCCATAATAAAATGAAGAGTAACAACATATGCAATAAAATTTGAATAAATTATACACCTACATCTAAAAATTTACTATCTACAAATTTATTTGATCCAACATTACCAGTTATATAAAATACATATAGATTATACAATTATAAATCATACAATTATGAACATTATGGTTAACACTGCTAAACATTAACAAACTTAAAGAATCCCTAATCAAAACCAGTCCCATTGAAGCAAAATTATCTAAGAAAATTGTCTTTGCTATAGAAACAAGTCAAATTGGAACATTTTCTTACCTTGTTAAGTGCAAATGTCTCACAAACACTCAAACCACTGTACCTTCCTCTGTAAATAAAACCCTATATTTGCTTCACCATCACAAACAAGAGGGAAGAAGAGGGGCAAAGAGGGAAAAAAATTGGAAGAAGAAACGGCGGGTTGGAGTGGGAAGAAGAGGGGAGAAGAGAAAAAAAAAAGATTGGAAGAAGAAACCGTGGGCTAGAGTGAGAAAGAGATGGGAGAAGAGAAAAAAAATGAAGAAGAAATGGCGGCTTGGGGTGAGAAGAAGATAGGAGAAGAGGAAAGAAAAAACAAAAGGGAAGAAGATGGGTGGGCTGGTTTGAGAAGAACAGGGGATAAGAGAAAACAAAAAAAATTGAAAAAGGGAAAAAGAAAGGGCGGGCTGAGGAATAAGAAGGGATAAGAGGAAAAAAAAAGGTTAATGAGAAGTTATAACCGATTACAAGTCAAATTTGGGAGTTTTATTTAATGCAACCATTAAGGGGTTTTACTCTAGTCTTGCCCTAAAAAATTCCATGCCTTTCGATACCTCACATGTAATTACTGCCGCTGGACACCACGTGTCTAAGGCACAAGGTAGTCTTGATTTTTTTTTTTATGAATCGAATGTCCTCTTCGTCTCTTTCTTTAATTATATTTATATATTTTTAGTTTAAGATATTATTAATATGTAGGTTTTCTATTCATATCTACACCGGAGAGATCATGGATTACTGGAATAGAAAATTTAGAAATTGTCTTATAATTATTTCTCTTGAAATTAATAAAATATTATTAAGGGTTTTTTGCACCAATAGTCCTTTATGTTTATATCCTTTGGCAGACTTAGCCTTTATTTTTGTTTTTAAGCATTTTTAGTCCTTTAACTATGTACAAATATGCACTGTTTGGTCCTATTATACTTTCCATCCACATTCTGTTAATATTAACCATTTGAATATCACGTGTAAAGGGCAATTGTAGTCATTTTAAAAATATTCCACCATTGTAGCTTTTAACACTCAGATAGAAGAAAACAAAAAAGCAGAAATTAGGGCTTCTTAATTTGGGGGATTGTAGATGCAGAAGGGAAAACGCCGTTCCTCTATCTTTCCTTTTGTTTTCTTCAGTCTCACTGACCCATCTCTGCTCCTTCTTGAAGCTTTCCAAAGGTCTGTTCAAGCTTGTGTATTTTTAGCTCCAATGGTATGAACAGCGAGACAAGTGTTGGGAATTCTAGCAACTAGAATTGTTGCTCCATTTCTCTATTTTTGCAGCTCATCGGTGACCAGATTGTCTCAAATTAAGACAATCCCCCAAATTAACTCTTGATGATATAAGGTAGTAAGTGAAGAATATTTCTATTGTAATGCTCGTATGAATTCTGCACCTTCAAACTTGTTTTCACCAGTGCATTTCTACAAGGAATGTAATTGCAAAATAAGATTCTTGAATTTTGACATACAGTAGAAAATTATAGAAGTTTGTTTTTTTTAATGTCTGCTTTAATACTTCATAACATTTGGATTGTGATTTTTAATTATCTATAATTTCTATAGGAGAAGTGTTTTAGCGNAACTCTTGATGATATAAGGTAGTAACTGAAGAATATTTCTATTGTAATGCTCGTATGAATTCTGCACCTTCAAACTTGTTTTCACCAATGCATTTCTACAAGGAATGTAATTGCAAATTAAGATTCTTGAATTTTGACATACAGTAGAAAATTATAGAAGTTTGTTTTTTTAATGTCTGCTTTAATACTTCATAACATTTGGATTGTGATTTTTAATTATCTATAATTTCTATAGGAGAAGTGTTTTAGCGGTTATCCTACTGTTGATGTATTGACGAGGAAGCGCAATGCATTGCTTGGAATGATGGCTGCAAGTTGCAATGGCAAGGAAATAGAGGGTGCTGGAAGAAACCCACCATGGATACACTGTTGCCTTAAATCTTATTACCTGATAAAAAGTTATCCTTAGGGCAGTAGGCACTATCGAATATTTGGCACCAAAGTTGTGGTTTGAGTTGGATAATTGATGTTTGATAAGTTCCAAAATGTAAATAGAGATCTAGATGCTGTCTGGATGAGCATGAAAGTAGAACTTAGCATTGTATGATGTCTAAAAACTTTACCTGAATAAATATTTATTTATACGTGGAAAATGTTTTGTATATTTTATCCATTTTGTTGTACTTATCCCTCATAATCGAGAGCAGTGTTTGATCTAAACACCCACTTCAAAGGTTGAAATAAATAAATTCATTAGAAAGAGCATCAGAAATGTACAATGGAAACCTCAATTTATACAATATTTCTTGATTTTTTTAACTGAATGCTTGCAAGTAACATTTATCATATACTTTGCTCGTGAATAAAAGAAAACTCATGCCATTCAGTATACATCCAGGTTCCATATTTTCGTCTATAAATAAAGTTTAACTAGAAGGCATCCTCAAAAAAAGTGGGCTATAACTCATAAAAAGGAAATTTAGATGTAATAAATAAATCTATGAAAAAATTACATGGTTTTGATAGGTAGTAAAGATTTATTTATTTTTTCTTCTTATTTTCCTCCTAGCTCACATTTCTCTATGGTACAATAAGCCCTAAATTATCAGAAACTTCTCCAATGAGAACTACAACCTGTACATCATATAGTGCAGCAGAGAAAGGAAATTTTTCCTTCGAACAGACAACACTAGCGAAGACATCCTAAAATTTCTGCAAACCAACCAGTGCCATTAATTAGGAACAGGTGCAATATGTTCATTTGGATGAATAGGTGCAGGAATTTCTCTATGTCCTAATTTCTATCAATAAGAAGGGCATTTTCCCTTCTGCATCTACAATCCCCCAAATTAAAAAGTCCTAATTTTTGTGTTTTTTTTTCTTCTATCTGAGTGTTAGAAGCTACAATGGTGAAATATTTTTAAAATGATTACAATTGTCCTTTACATGTGATTCTCACATGGTTAATATTAACAAAATGTGGATGGAAAGTATAATAGGACCAAATAGTGCATATTTGTACATAGTTAAGGGACTAAAAATGCCAAAAAACAAAGATAAAGGCTAAGTCTGCCAAAGAATATAAACATAAAGGACTATTGATGCAAAAATCCCTATTATTAATTATAAATTCAATTATTAAACATATAATAACATTTAAAAAATTATTAAAGAAGTTAAAAAATAATAAAATAAAACAGTATTGGGTCAAAGCCCAAACTGATGATGGTTGGTTTTTGGTTTGGTATTTTCTAATTTTTTGTTCGATTCGATTTGTAAAAAATACAAAAAATCAACTGAACCGATCTAACATCCACCCCTAATTGTTACTCCATATAAGAATCCAAAAGCTTTGCATGTGAATTTATATAAAATAAAGTATATTTAATTGAAATATTATTCTTTTTTATATTTAAATTTATCTATTTTAAAGAAGTTATTCGTATAGTATGGATATACAATTTTGATATAAAGAATCCAATAAAACCATTTTGTTAGGACTGAAGTTGAAGAAGCTTCTTTATTAGAACAATACAAGATCATAAAGATTGTTAAGTTAAACAAGTAACGACTTTTGATCATTCATGTTTGCTTTCAAGGCAAGACCTTGTTAAAGCATTAATAGATTTGGTAAAGGTGGAAAACTTTCACCTTGTTTAATTGGTCTCTTTGAAATTCTTGAGAGAATTGGTGAAGTCTAATATTGCTTGAAATATTTTGGATTGAAGGGAATTAAGCTTTCAAAAATATGTATCGCATGTAAAGCAACAAATTCAGAATGTAAGAAGGAGATAGCACCTTTGTGGTTGAAAAGTCATTCCTTTGGTTATTGTTCTTTGGAACTATCTGGAGTTGAAGAAGTAACTTGGAAATTGAAATATAAAATTAAAGCCAAATATCCAGAGTTAATTGATTATTCAGGTATTATCTTTTGAATTTGGAGGAAGAAATTCTTTAGAGGAGAAGGTTTTGTAACAACCTATTAGTTGGTCAAGCCTATTTCTTTTAGTTTATTTATAAATAAATTATTAATGCAAGCCTAAGACCAAAATTTTTACATTTGTGAAAAACCCAACCCATATCGGTTTAGTAGTTAGACTTCAAAATAAAAATAAAAGGTTATATTTTGTTAAAAACATTGAAACCGTAGTCTCTCTTCTTTCATTGAACAAGGAAAATAGAGTATAGAGAGCATAAAGATTTTCCATCCATTTTTCCTGTAATTCTTTCCAACCTAGACCAAATTCTACAATCTTATAGTCAAAATAAAGCTTTTCTCTTTCTCTCTTTGCAAAAGTTTCAGCATGTAGAAGAAAGATTTGTTTTTGAAAAAGCTATGGAAGTTATGCTCACTTTTTAAGCTTAAGATAAGAATCCAAACCTTAGTTTTGTCCATTACACATTTGGAATCGGTTTGTATAATTTTTGAGGTACTTATATAGGATTTTTGGAGAGTTTGAAATTCAAAAATTTATTTGAGTGAACAGGTTTGAAAAATATAGGTTTTCAACCTCAAGTATTCATTCTTGGATTTTTATAGGAGGCTTGCATAATATATGTCTGATAAAAAGTTTATATGAGTGGCTTGACTAGTTTTGGTGATTTAATTTTGGTTTAAGTTGTTACAAATTTCAACTTGTGACCTTAAATGAAAATTTAATTTGTTAGATGTTTCTCAAGAGTTGAGAAAAGAAAAAGAAGTTCAAGGTTGTGAGGACAAGGAGATGAATTTGGAAAACTAGTTGGTTTTGTGTGAAAGTTAAGCTAACGAAAAGTTTCAAAAGCTTTGGTTGGATGTAAGAAAACAATTTGGGTTTTTATTTAGTGATTTTTAAAATTGTTAATGACAGGACCCGCCCCGGAAATCCCTCCGGATTTCCCGGAGAGGCCCCGCCTGAGGAAGATTCCACCAGAACCCCTCGGGGCATCCGACAAAATCCTCCTCCGAAAGGGGATAATAATCAAATAACAAATAAATAATAATGGGACGAATAGTAAATAAGATATGAACGAAAAGTAGATAAAATAAGCACCACAATAAATCAACGAGTCATAATGAATAAATAAGAAACAATATATGAAGTAGGTGGAAATGACAGAGCCACTAAGAGTGATAGACAAAAATATAAATAATACAAATCCAACATGAACAGAATAAGATCAGAGTATAATACATAAGAAGAAGTAATAAACAGATGCGATAAGCGGATGCGATGCCGATGGTAGTCCACGGGAACCTGCAACTAGGACCTAGGGAACGAAGTAAAAATAACAAAACGTGAGATATAAATATCTCCGTGAGTGCTCCTAGATAACTACAAAATACAATTTCAGCCTTTAAAACCTTTACACTCAAACCTCACGTCACTCAGTTGAAAGGTTCCCCGTTTTGAAAATCATTTCGCAAAACCCTTGGTTTACCCCAAATCATTAAATCAATAAAAACGGTTTAGGGGCGAAAACGTAATTTAAACAATTATCGAAATCACGTACCATACACTAAAAAAAACGTAAATGAAATCCATAATAATTAATTGATGGTCAAACACAATTTCATAAACGATCAAGCAAATGGGTCAAAATCTGAAACCAAAGGCCATAGGCCACAATCCATAAAATCAAACCATCAATTTAAAATCAGAAACCAACCAATATAAAACCAAATTGGTATAAACTCAGCAAACAACAATTGTAAAACCCAATCAGTATAAATCAGCAATCAATATAAAACCAAATCCGATATAAAATCCGCAATGAATTAGAACCATCATAAAACCAACCGATACCACAGCATATATCGTGCCGTGTGACCCTCAGCGTCCTGACGGCGTCACAGGCGGGGGAGGGGGGCTCAGTCATCACAACGAATCGGCGTCCCAAATCCGTCATGGCAGGATCCTCATCATCTCTCTCTCGACACGTGTCCGCAGCAGAGGATGGCATATATAATAATAATAATAATAATAGTACTAGCGCGCATAGAACTCATATAACTCGGTACATCTCGATACAGTGTGGTACTCCTCAAAATCATTTATAAAATCATCCATGATATCATCAATTTTTCAAATCCTTTATTTTTAAAACCATTTTGCAAATCCTTTTAATTTTAAACAATTTTCCAAAATCTTCTATTTAACAGAATTTATGAAAAACAACAATTATATCGAATATAAAAAATTTGCCCAAAAATTTTCTTAAATTCCACAAAGTCACAATTTCTTTGAAATCACCATTTCTACAAACTTGCTAAAATATTCAAAAATCCATAAATCACCAAAACCATTTAAAAACATCAATCTCATAAATCCCATTAAAATCACAAAGCATATAAATTTAAATCATCAAGCATCTAAATCAGCATAAATATATATTTAAATGCATAAGAAATTCCAATCAAACAAGTTGTATACGATTAAATCATCATAATATATAACCCAAAATGTTTAGAAAATAAATGCACTCACAGGTCTGAAGCGTGCTCCTGCAAGATCTCCGGTCCAGCCCTCGATCGCGTACGAGCACCTAAAAAGAATTTACCGAAAATAACTTTTTAAAAAAAAAAACCGAAAAATTAACCAAAGGCTCGTAGAATCCTCTAAGCCTCCAAATACAAGATTAAAACACTAAATACTAAGATTGCCCAACATTTTCAGTAATTACGAAAATGTCCCAATATTGTCGAAAATTACCAAAAATGCCCTTAATAGGCAAAAATCCCTAAATTCAATGGATTTTTCCGTTTCAAGTCCGATTTCAACAAACTTTATACCGAAACGAAATTGAAGATGCAAGGAACGAGAAACTACCTTAAATTTCAAGATTTGTTGTAGCAATTGATCGGAATCGATCCCGGAAGATCGGACCTCAACCGGAATTGGGCGTTTCTGAATCCGACCGAAATTAGATCAATCGAAGGTACGACAAGCTTGCCCACGACCCTAGGAACGCGGTGGGACGGGAGGTGAGCAACCACTCGCCGGCGGTGGAGCAAAACGGCGGCGGCGCGTGAGGCTCGGTCACGGCGGCGCGTGGGTGGCGCGTGGGGCGCGTGTGGTGGTCGTCGGAGCTCGGGAAAGTGCAGATCTAGTCGCCGGCGTGTTCTGAGTCCGATGGTGGTGGCTGTGTCGTCCCACTCGTCGAAGATTGGAGTAGATCTAGCCGGAAAGGTGACTGCCTCGGGGTGGTTTTTCCGAGACTTTGCATCGGTTTTCCGGCGTGATCCGGCGGTTTTCGGCGTCAAACTCGGTACCAAAATGTAGATCGTCGCACCAGCTTTCCAACGGTACCAAGCACGCTCCCTAACTCCACCGGAACAGTGAGATATGGCCGGCCAAAGGTGGTGTCGCGACTGTTCAAACTGTTCACGAGCTCTCGGTTTTGTTGCGATTTCCGGCGATCCAGGTGGTTTCACGGCGAACCACCGGTGGGGAAAGGAAGAGGAGGTTGCTGGCTTCGATTTCCGGGTAGTGGTCGGCCAAGTCCGGCCACGGTGTGGCGGCTGTCGGCGTGGGAAGGAGGGGCGCGGTGAAGGTGGGGGATGGTCTCGGTGTGGCTGGAAAATTCCAAAATCTGGCCAAAAATTTAAGGATGAAGACAGGGGCATTTTCACTTTTCTCACACATAAATATCAGTTTTTGCCAAATTACCAAATTGCCCTTCGCACTAAAATGACGATAACTTCCTGGTCTTAACTCCGAATTAAGCGTACTACTAGTCCACGGACTCGTATCGACTAGCTCTTCGCAATGGTACCAAAGTCAAAGCAAAAATATAACCACACAAAAAGTCAATTCCGAGCCCACTCAAGGTCAAACTGGTCAAACTTGAAAATTTTATTATTTTTCTCGGAACGGGATGTTACAGTTAAGCATGTTGAGAATATGATTCACCCCGAAGATCACTCAAGGTTCCCCCAAACAGGCCCTGCCTGAGGATGATTCCACCAAATTCTGAATTGGTCATCCAGTAAGACCATCTTCAAAAAATGGTTTATTGGAAAAAGAAGAATTGCATATTTAAGCATAATGAAATAGAAGGTTAAGATGATATAAAAAAGTGCAGAAGCATAAAACAAAAAGTCAAGGTTATGCACATCATAGCCATAAAGCATAGGAGCTTGAAATATAGAAGATCCAAGTGTAGCCTTAAAGTGAATTAATTAGAAACAATAAGATAGCTATATATGAAAGCAGGCAACAAGCATGGGAAAGCAGTAGATCTCGATGCCAACAAGTAGACCGGTCAACCTCATATATGACCTAGAGAACGAAGTTAAAATGTAAAATGTGAGATAAGAATATTTCAGTGAGTGCCCTAGTTAGCTACAAAATAGATGTCCAATATGTAAAATTTTTACATTCAAAATCTCATGTCACTCTTTTGAAAAGTCCCTATCTTGCAAACATTTCATAAATTCCAAGTATTATCCCAAAATACTTTAATTACTAAAAATTCAACATTGGGTAAAATCAATTTTAAAACTCAATTTTTGTGGAATATCTTAAAATTGATTATCATCATCACCGTCATCAATTACATAAAATTATGAAAAACATCATCTTTAACACAAAACATCATCATCAAGATCAACATTATCACACAATCATCATCACTAAAACACCATCATCATATCCTTGTACCATCATATCATCGACATAACATTTGTGTACCATCATATCATCGATATTAAATTGTGTACCACACTATATACCGATGTGTCATGTGACCCTCAGCATCCTGATGGCGCCATAAGGCAGGGGATGGGGTATACTCATCTTAACCTTTCTAACGTCCTTAAACTATTGAGGCTGAGATCTCATCATCTCTCATTTTCTTGCAGATCGAGCAGAGGATGACCAATATAGAATATACAAGTGTAGCCTTAAAGTGAATAATAAGAATAGTAAGATCACTATATATGAAAGCAAATTAGCAAGCACAGAAAGATAGTAGATCTCTATGCCAACAGGTATACCTGTTAACCTAAGCTATGACTTAGAGAATGAAGTTACAAAGATAAAACGTAAAATACAAATATATCAATGAGTGCCTCTAGCTAGCTACAAAATATATGTCCATCATGTAAAACTCTTTGGAAAAAGTTTCATGTTTCGCAATCATTTCAATAAACCCAACTATTATCTCAAAATACTTTAATCACTTCGGTGACAATATCTTAAAATCGATAAATTATCATCCTAGTCATCAATCACATAAAAACATCATCATCACAACATCATCATCAACTCCAACATCAACATCAACATTATCACTGATACACATCATCATCGTCATATTTGTGTACCACACTATACAAAATGCCAGGTGACCCTCAGCTTCCTGTTGGCATCACAAGGCAGGGGAGGAGGAATACGCATCGCAACCTTTCTAACATCCCATAAAGTGTTGAAGCCACAATCTCATCATTACTTTCTCACCTGTAGCGTGGTCTCATCATATATACTGCACTGGTACTGTATGGTACATCTTTTATATCAAACATCAAATTATTCGATACTTTTTTTTATTTGCAAAATAACCCATAACTTTATAAAATTTAACAAATGTCCAAATTTATTTAAAATTGCCAATTTACTAAACAATTAATAAAATTGAAAATCAAATCCAATTCAATACAATTCCATACTTCCAAATTTCAAATTTCAAAAACTCATAAACCATTTATCATTAAATTATTGTTGTCAAAGCATAGATAATAAATCATATAAGCATATTTAATTATATATTATTTATTAGCAATTAAACATGCAATTATATTTTCAAATTATATGAAATCAAACCATCAATCAATAATTATGCAATTTTCACAAATAGTATTTAGAAAATAAAATTGCACTCACAGATCAGATGTGTCCTCATGCTGGATCTCCGAACCAGTTCTTGACTATTCACTAACAACACCTAGAATAATTCATCAAAAAATCACTTAATTATCAAAAACTAAATGAAGACCCAAGCGAGTCCCATCGGTCTCTAATTACTCTAAAAAATATTAATTTCAAATTTTCTCCCACAAATTTAGGTAATTACGAATTTACACTACCAATGAATTACCCAAAATTGAAGATTTTTAATTTCTTCAAAATTAACCCAAATTGAGCATTGGGTTAGCTTTTCATGACCTTTATGAACCAAATTGAACCTTCAATTTAAGTCTATCACTCTAGGACAATCCAATTTTGATATGGAAATTTGACTGCGGTCGAATTTGGGTGATTAATACAATTTTTTCTCCGCAATAAAATTAATGATGAGATGAATGAAAAACTACTTTCAATTTGATGCTTCCTCACTATCAGTGACTGGAATTGCTATTAGAAGATCAGAGTTCAAGACCAAAATTTGGGGTTATTGAATCTGGCCAATTTTATTCAAATTCATGACATAGCTAGCTAGCTCATGATCCAAGGAACATGTTTGGGCCAGTGGTGAGCACCCAATCGCCGCCGGTGAGGTAGATCAACATTGGAAAGTTTGGTCAAGAATGAAGAGTTTGAACGGTAGATAAACAAAGAAATTTTGTCCAAACTCTGCCACCAATAGCTTGCTCATAGTCTAGAGGCACTAAAGGAAGAGCCAATTAAGGCAAAAGTTCACCGTTGAGCTCTCTAGAATCCAGTAAGGTCTCAAGCATTGGTAGTAGTGCATGTGGCATTGTTAGTGGCCGGGATGGTCGGGCTTCATCAGTAGAGGCCTTTTGTGGTGCAAAAAAGTATGGTGGTGGTAGTGTGGTCCTAAACATCGCAAAACATGGTGGAGGTTGGGTAGAGGTGGCTGTTGTTTATGGTGGTTTTTTGAAAAATTTGCATCTATGTTTTGCCTTTTTTGGTGGGTTTTTGGTGCTAAAGTTGATACGATCATGTAGCTCATCGAACAAGCTTTCCAAGCTTGAGTTCTAACTCATCCAAATGAGGGAGATATGGAAGTTTGAAGATTAATTGGAGAAATTGTGGAAAAACTAGCAAAAATGAAAGAGAACGATGGTAACTGCTCGGATTTCCAAGTATTGGCCTTGAAATCCAATAGCTTATTTATAGATACAAGTATGTGTCAGCTGTCTCATGACCAATACAAATGATTTCAAAGCAAGCTGTGGAAGACAAATGATTTAAGAAAGAAGGACACATATACCTCAACTCAGAAAAGGTCCCAATTATAATTTTATAGGTCTCCACATGTGGTTCATGGTTCATTTAGAGGAATGTTTATTCCTAGTTGTTATCATTGTGGTAGGAAAGGTCATATGAGACCAAAGTGTTTCCAATTGAGGAATGAATCACAACAAGACTTTTTGGACCACAACTGAATGGTTATAAGGCTCAAGTGGTTAAACCAAGCCTAAAAGGAATAATCTCTCAATTCCATATAGTTCTCCAGTACAAAGATATCCTCATGTCCATCATCATCCTCTTAGATATGGATTTCTTCCCATTTTTCATCATTGTGGGAGAAGAGGTCACATTATACCAAATATTTTTTAGTTGAAGAAATTGAACACTTCAAGAAAAATTTCAAATGATGGTCAACTTGGTGGTGTTGCTTGGATGGGCTTTTAAGGAAGATTTATGGATTGGTTCAAGACATAATAAAAGTGTCCAAGCTTAAAATTAATGGGAGGAGTAAAAAAAAGGAAAATATGTGGAACAAGGTAGTGGAGTGATGATAGCAAGAAGTGAATGGAGAAGGAATGAAGTAAATGATCTTCCTAATTTGTCTTTTCCATGCTACTAAAGCAATGCAATTTTGTGCCACCTGTAAATGATGGGTTAGGTGAAAGAAACAAAACCTACAAAAAAACATGGTGACAACCATTGACTTAGCTTGTTTGAAGATAAAATTAGGAGAACAATCCAAAACATCCTTTTAATCAGTCAGAGTAATTATGGATGCAACAAGTTTCACCATGCTATCAGGGAAACGATGGAAAGACATTCCGTTTGGGAAAGAAACTATGATTTCAGAAAGAGATCCACCACTAGCCGAAGTTGATCTCTATGTAGCCGAAGCCAAATCAGTCCTCGACCTTTGCACTAAAGGTTCATCCCTAGTTGAATCAGTGCAATCTAAACCTACTGAAAGCAAACACCACTTGTGCCCTCTGTGATGCGGATACCACATCCATATGTTTTTTCATGAGGCTTTCCTTCTTAACCTGCTTAAGCCTCGACAATTCAGTTAGGCTTGAAGCAACTACATCAATTTTCTTTCAAAGAGACATCCTTGTAAATTAAAAATAGAACTCGATCAGAAGGTAGTTAAAAGTTTAACTTTAAAAAGATATAGGAAATACCAATTAGAATGATGGTAGCTTGATGTTGCTTGGCTCGGAGAAAATTTTCCACCCATTAAAAGCTTGGACAAGTTCGAAGTAGCTACTTAAAGGAATTACAAAGTTGCAAGATCTTGATCTGTGGTGAATGTGATTCGCTTAGTATGTAAACGATGATCAGTAAGGATGTCAACAATTCAGGATATTAGAGAAGAAAGAAAATTATTTCATGAGAATTTTTGTCTTGGAGTTTTGTGAATCTTACCAAAGTTGAAATTCCAATACTACCTAATTGATCTCGGTTCTCCTCCAACATTTTGACCCCACTCATCCGAAATAAAAAAGTATTGATTTTTCCACTTTATATTCCCAAAGAGGTTCCGGGAAGCAACTTCTTCCTTCGGTGGGCATTAATCATGTGCTAATGATGTTTATGGGTATTCTCTTTCAAATTATACAATTTTAACAGCACACACATCCATATCAATGTTATGGATTATTATTAGAATCTGGATTGCTTAAAGAATATTCCAAGAATTGGGCATGATTTGCCTTGGTGCAAGATCAAAGTAGGAAATGAACGCTCAAATGAAATATAGGACATGAAGGTGAAGTCTATTAAAAACAAATGGAGCCATCCCTAGAAGAAGTGCTGCGCTCATATAGATATAGAGTTCTAAGTTCCATAGTATTTGGAAATTGATAATTGACTCTAATTCTGCTCAACTGACCAAAGCTCATTATAGTAGCTAATTATGAGATACATGGTTAATGTTAATGGTAAGGCATGTTCTTGATGGAAATGGCATCTTAGTGGTATCCTTTGTCACGATGCAATAACTACCATATATACTATAGGAGGATTGGAAGTTGACCCTCAATTCAGCCACCAAAGTAGCATAAATGACAAGGGAGATAAAAAAAAAAAAAAACTTAGGAAGAGAAAGCTAGATTAAATGCAGCCTAAGAGCAAGATCAACCAAAGGAGATTTAACCTTTTAATGAAATATAAAAGATGTGGTGAGGAAGATACAACTAAAAAACCTGTGAAAAAAGAAAAAAATAAGTATGGCAGAAGTCTCCCACTTCAAGTAAGTATTTACTTTTTCCTCTTCATTTAATAAGTAAATACTTTTTCCATTATTTATGTTTAATATTATCATATTTTTTTTTATGTGTAAAAGGCTGTGGATGTCAATATACCTACAAGCACTAATGTAAGAATTCTCCCACTGCAACCAATGGAAGGTCTCATCGCCTTGCAACAACCCCTTGTTGAGTTAGTTTTTGTATGTTGCAATTTTCATGATTCAAAACACTATGTTGTTATTTGCCTCAGTCTTAGTCAATCTAAATCTGTTATAGAGCTTTAAGAATAAATCTCAATTTTGGAATGGTGAGTGAAATAGAGACCAATCTTGCAGGATTATTAGGGGGTTAGGCACACACATTTTACACTTTTTGTTTTTCGATAAATTCAAGCTTGTTTTTCATCTATTTTTAATACCTTTTCTTTGATTTATTGTAGAGGTATTTAGACTTAGGGCTAAAATATTGTTTATAATTTTTTTGGAAGTCAAAATGTTATTTTTTTAGCATTATTTGAACCATTGTTCGAATAATGACCATCATTGTTTAAACAATAAAGCCATTTTTTCATTAATGATGTACATTGTTCGAAAAATTAACCAATTTTTTGAAATTTGAAGCCATTTTTTGAACCCTTGCCACCATTGCATGAACAATGGAAGTTATTGTTTGAACAATGTGCCCAAATTTTAAATCCTTTCGTCTTTACCCAAGAAATAAGTGAGGAAACAAAACCCTAATCGCATTGACGACCTTTGAAGCTTTCTCCATGTTATTATGAGTGTAAGACCTCTTAGATCAAATCAAAAACCTTATTGGTTCTCATTATCATCATAGAATTATTCTCTCCAATTTATGTGAGTTTATTTAAGAGTTTTCTTATGGGTTTCAATGTTTTTCACATTTCCACTAAGAGAGAGAAACCAATAGGTTTATTATTCCTCATATTGCTTTAAATACAATTCCACTATCATACACTTATTTCATCTCTTTGAAATTTATTGTGATAAAGGCTTGAAGCTGATTTGCGTTTGAGAGGAAGTTGGACTGTGCCCTTGTGAAAGTTGCTACAGTGGAGCTATCAAAAGTCTGTGGAGGCTAAGGGTAAGAAGTCGGGTCACCCACTGTGACAATGGCTAGGGAGCTTAGTATATCCTTTACAGTTTGACTATGTGTTATGTGTATATTTGTACAACTTTCTTACTTAATGGATTTTGATGAAGGTTGTGGTTGACACCCATGGTTTTTTTTTCTCACTGAAATAAGTTTTTCATGTAAAAATCTATGTGTTGATTTTTTACTTTTCTGCATTTTAATTTATCCATTTATTGCTTTCCATATTACTTCATGGGAAGACTAAGTACTCAAATTTTTTTAGTGTTTTTTTACATATATTTATTAGGAGGATTCTCATATGTTGTGTCTATATTTGTACAATTTGACTCATGTTGTGTGTATATTTGTACAACTTTCTTACTTAATGGATTTTGATAGAGGTGGTAGTTGACACCCGTAGTTTTTTTTTTCTTTTTTCTAATTGAGAGAAGATTTCCATGTAAAAATATGTGTTCATTTTTACTTTTCTGCATTTTAATTTATCCAATTATTGTTTTCCATTTACTACGTGTGAAGACTAAGTACTCAAAAAATTTCGACTATTTTTTACATATATATATATCTGTCTTGGAGGATTGAGTCCTCAGATGTTGTGTTTTATTATGATAAAATTGAAATTGTAGTTTGGGGGTAATGGAGAAATGGAAGGATGATAATAGGTTCTTGTAGGTTTATTACCAATTAGACTTTAAATTTACGATGGATTTATTCAACACTTCATGGTTCTAGGTCTTTTTCACCCTTTCAGTTGGTATCAAAGCAGATTCACCTTTGTTGGGCTTAACAAACTTGGTGCGATCTTCTGGGTAGTTTAGAAAAATGACATAGTTAAATAAAGTGGTTCAGTTGTAAGAACTCCATTTTATGATGGCTCCAATTACAATTTTTCCAAAGCAAGAATGAGGACATTTATGAAATCATAGGACAAAAAGGTATAGTTCTTAGTTGTCAATGAATGGGAAAAACTAGTTGAGTCTTCTGATCATGTAGATAAACCAAAACCAATAAATAAAAGGACAAGTGTCGAGATTACTACTAGTGGTTGGAACTCTAAGAAACTTAATGTTATTTTTTATGTGTTGGCTACCTATGAGTTCAGAAGAGTTCATAATTGTGCAATAGCCTAGGAGGCTTGGACTATATTGGAGTTGACTTATGAAGGAAATGCAGTTGTGAAGTGGTCAAAGCTACAAATATTGAAAATATTAAGATTAGAGAAAAATAAGGCCTTCTTTGATTTCTATGCCAAGTTCAGTGAGATTGTTAATTCTTGCCACAATATTGGAAAGGAGATCACTTCCTAAACGTTTAACTATGAAGGTTGATGAGTTTGTTAGGTCATTTAGAACCTTTGAGATGAATCTTTCCCCACCTAAAAAGGATAAGAATTTGGCATTCAAGATTATTAGTGAAGAATTGCAAAATACTAATTTAGATGATGAGCTTGAGGTTATCGAAAATGAGAAAAAGTAATTCTTTAGGATTAGATAAAAACATAAGTAGACATTTCTTTCATGGTTTAAGGAAAAGTAATAGGCAATCATCTAAGAAGAAAAATCTTGGACAGATCTAGTGTTATGAATGTTAGAAATATGGTCATATTGTAAATGAATGTCCAAAAGAGAAGAAGAGAAAGTTTGTTAAAGGAAAGGGAAAAGGAAAAGGAGAAATGGCAAAATATGACTTGTACTAACTTAGATGAAGACACCAATGAATCTAATACATTGACAATGTTGAAAAGATGGTAAATTACACCGCTTTCATGGCTTTTCATACTTCTAGCCATAGCATGTCCCAATTAATTGCCACAATGCTATATCAGATGATGACTTACTCACAAAGGATGAAGACCTTGAAGAAGATAATTTTTAGAAGCCTTATGATGATTTGTTTAATGAAAGCCTGAAGGTGAAAAAGAAGCTTATCAAAGTGAGTCTGAAACTTAAAGAAAAATTGAAGTGAATGAAGAGATGGTCACTTTATCAAAGGAAAATGATGAAAAGATTATTGAGCTCACAAAGGAGATTGCAAATTTGAAGGATGTGGAAGCTTATAATAAATCTCTTGTTGATAATGTGCAATTTTTAGAAAGATCTATGAGTGATGAGAACAAGCTAGTCAAAAACTTGGAAGCATTCAAAACAAAGCTTGAAGCTAACTTGAAGAATTTGAAGATTTCTTTGATTCAAGCCAATGATGCGATAAATGAGTCGAAGAAGAAAGAGATTTATCAAACTTTGGAGCTTGATGAATCTAATAAGACCGTACTCAAGTTAGTAACGGGTACATCAAGGTTGGACAACTTGTTGAGCATTGGAAAATGATTTGGCGCTAAAAGAAGATTAAGCTTTATCGATGAAGTTTCTACCCCTTCTAAATTTAAAACAGTGTTTGTCAAGACAGAACAACCTAGTGTGTCTACTACTTGTGAGAAAAAAGGAACTTTCTAAAAAGAATAGTAGAAAAGGAAAAGAACAAGTGAATGATCATTTTCAAAAGGAATTAAGTACAAG
This sequence comes from Ochetophila trinervis, assembly GCA_003254975.1. Classification (NCBI taxonomy): domain Eukaryota; kingdom Viridiplantae; phylum Streptophyta; class Magnoliopsida; order Rosales; family Rhamnaceae; genus Ochetophila; species Ochetophila trinervis. The sequence goes on from QANX01005788.1 coordinate 338,661, forward strand.
AGAAGACTTGGGTAAATTGATGAAGCTACTATTCCATGTACTTCAAAGATTACCTTTGCGTAGTCAGTTAGTCCAAATCCACAGAAGAATGTTGTGATAAAGGAAATTCTTCCAAAGCAAGTTGTGGAAGACAAATGATATAAGGAAGAAGGATACATATACCTCAACTCAAAAAAGGTCCCAATTATAATTTCATAGGTCTCCACATGTGGTTTATGGTTCATTTAGAGGAATGTTTATTCCTACTTGTCATCATTGTGGTAGGAAAGGTCATATGAGACCAAAGTGTTGCCAATTGAGGAATGGATCACAACAAGACTTTTTGGACCACAACTGAATGGTCATAAGGCTCAAGTAAATAAACCAAGCCTAAAAGGAACAATCTCTTAATTCCATATAGTTCTCTAGTACAAAGATATCCTCATGTCCATCATCATCCTCTTAGATATGGATTTCTTCCCATTTTTCATCATTGTGGGAGAAGAGGTCACATTAATCGGAGGAGTAAAAAAAAAAGAAAAATATTTGGAACAAGGTAGTGGAGTGATGATAGCAAGAAATGAATGGAGAAGGAATGAAGTAAATGATCTTCCTAATTTGTCTTTTCCATGTTTTGTTGATTCTTAAATTGCATATTTGCATATGTGATCGAGATTAGGTGTTACTATATCCTTATCCTTGTTTTGTCAGGGCTTAGATTTTGCTAGAATGAGTAAAGCCATATTCATTATTCATGGAACCTTTTAAAAACATTGTGAATATCTTTTGTTCTTGCTTGCACTTTTACATGTCATTGCCTATTCTCTAAGTGATTGAAATTTTCATTGTAGAGCTGATTTGGTTGAGACAATTTCAAAATGTCAAATCTTTTGGTTATAAGGGTCTTGAAGCTATGGTCAATAAGGTACCGTCTCATAAAAAAGGCTTTTCCAATGAGAGTTTAACCATTGCATTTCATTTTTCAAAATGTCATTTTGAAGTGTGAGAAAATAAAGTCAAAGAAAGAAGAAAAACAAAATAAATATACCTACATATAAACAAAAAAAATGTATATCTATTTATATACTGAAAAAAGGAACATCAAAAGAATAATTATAGAAGGGAAGTCTACTTGAGATAAAATATATATTTTTCCTAATTTTTCTTTCCAAGGTTTGATACTTTCTTGTTAATGTGTCTTTTCCAAATAATTTGTGCTCTTCCTTTGTTTAAACTATGCCATTGAGAATGTGGTAATAATTTTATGCATATATCTCACATTCAGTGCTTATTCTTGTCAATTTCCATAAGTTTTAGTTAACTAAATTTTGGTTTCATAATATTTTCTTTAAAACTCTACTCTTGACAAACTTGGACTTTAGGATCTTGTTGACACTTTCACTCTCTTTTTTAAGTGAAATTTATTAAAAATTTGGGTTCCTCTCTCTAAAAACTCTTGCTTTTGCTTTAACAATGTTTTTAGCATATTGTGCAAGTTTTTGGAACTCAATTCATCATTTTGTTCTATGAGTCTCTTGGTCCTTTTAATTTAGAATGTATCTAGTTTTTGTTTTGTTCATGCTTTTACATGGTTATTATGAATTGTTGGGTGCTTGTGGTTCTTTAGGGTCTTGGTTAATGTTCTTGGTATCTGAGGATTTATTTTTATTGCATTCTCTTTTTTTCTTGCACTTGTTATTGGTAATTTTGTCATTGTCATGGATTTGTCTGTGCAAGGTTTCCCTTTGTCATTTTTTGACAAAAAGAGGGAAAATTGAGGTTACTTTTCTATTTTTGGTTGTTTTCTATTTTCTTGTTCCTAGTGTTGGCTTTACATGTTGGTTTCACATTATTTCCATATCATTATTGAGTTGAAGGGAATTTGTATTTTACTCACACAATTATTGAGTTTGAGCATTTGTTTTTGTTGAGCATTTGTTTTTGTTTGCATATTAATTTTGGGGAATTAATTATTCTTGTGTGACTGTGTGTCTAGTTTATATTTTTGTCAAATGCTTTTCATAGGTATATTATTTGATGCGTGGATCAATATATTTTGAAGATCTCCCCGAAGTCTAGAGCTACTAGATTTAGGGGGAGTTGTGTGTAGGTTCGAGTGCCAAGGTGCGCTTGTGTAGTTTTGCATGCGATTGTAAATATCTAATGTTATGTAATGTTTTAATTTTTTGTGTCATATGTATTTAAAGTATTTTTCAAAATAGCCATAGGGGGAGATTTCTGAGTCAGTTTTTGTATGTTGGCAATTTTCATTATTTAAAACACTGTGTTGCTATTCGTGATGCGGGCATCATAAAGCTATATTCTACCATTGGAGCAAAATATAATGATTTAAGCATGATGTCCAAGCAAGGAATGAAGGTGGTAATGCTGCTCGGGAGTTGCGGAGACGAAACGGCATCATTTTAAAAATAAACAACTTAGAATGGCAATTTCATAATTTAGCTATTTTCGGCTTATAATGGCAGTTTTGTAATTATTTCTATTTTTGGATTATTTTTATTTAGGGTTAGTTTTTAGCCTTAGGATTACCTTCCTAATTTCCTTAGGATTACTTTCCTAATTTTCTTAGGATTAGTTTCCTAATTACTTTATGGTTTAGATTGATTCTTGATCTACCCCTAGTCCTTATATAAAGGGGGATCAAATTCTTTTGTAAGACAGATTTGAGTTTTTAATCAATTGAGAGAATTAATTTTCCTATTGCTCCCAGGAGTGTTCTTGCAAGGTGAGGAATCAATTTCTTCTTCTTGTTGCATTAGGAGTTGAATTATCTTATCAAAGTAGAAATACTTTGTGGCGATTATTCTTCTCTTTCCCTAGCCTTCTAATCCACGTTTTTAGATACAAGTTATCTAAGGGTTTGGTAGGGCGGGTTCTTGTTTTCCAATTATTGTTCAATATTTCTTGTGTGTTTGGGGTTTCGGATTCTTTAATCTTGGGGTTCCGCATCAATTCGTGTCAATCTTAGTCAATCTAAGTATGTTCCAGAGCTTTAGGAACAAATCTTAATTAGGAATGGAAAGGGACATAGAGACCAATCTTGCATGATTATTAGGTGGTTAGGCACACACATTTCACACTTTAGCTTCACGATAAATTCAAGCTTATTTTCATCCATTTTCAATGCTTTTCCTGGGAAAATTATTGAGGTAGTTTGACTTAGGGCTAAAATGTTGTTTAAATTGTTTTTGGAAGTCAAAAGGCTATTTTTTGAGCAGTGTTTGAACCATTGTTCGAACAGTGGCCATCACTATTCAAACAATGAGAATTTGTTCGAACAATGTGCCCAAAATTTAAATCTCTTTGTCTTTACTCAAGAAAAAGTAAGGGAAACAAAACTCTAACACCCACTGATGGCCTCTAGAGCTTTCTTCGTGTTTCTGTAAGTGTAGGACCTTGTAGATAAAATCAAAACACTTATTGGTTCTTCACTCTGATCATAGTATGATTGTCTCCATTTTATGTGAGTTTATTTGAGAGTTTTTTTATTAGTTTCATTGTTTTTTCATATTTACACAAAAAGGGAAACCCATAGGTTTATTCCCCTTTGCATTGCTTTAGGAACACATAGGTTTCATATCTCTGAGATTTGTTGCGACAAAGGTTTGGAGATGATTTTCCCTTGAGAGGAAGATCATAGAGATGATAGAGGTGGAAATGTGCCCATGGGAGGAAAACCATTGTGAGGTGGAGATGTCTACGGAGGCTAAGGCTAGGAAGTAAGGCCACCCACTATGAAAGTGGTGTAACGCCACATTCTTTCTCCAACCAATATTGTCTCCAATTTAGCCACCGCACTTCAGACGGTATGGAGTTTTGGTCAGACTTCCCAGGGGGTCACCCATCCTAAGAATGTTCCCACTGGAGCACGCTTAACCCCAGAGTTCTTCCAACTCTAAAGCCAAACGCTCTGAAAAGGCCTTGGTTGTTAAGAGAGTGCTTACTTTACATTTGAACCATTACCACATGACCCCTTTCCACACCCAGGCGATGTGGGATTGGACACCGATCTCTGCCAGTAAGATAGCCTGCCAGTGCCCTTTGCACCCGCCCACACTCACTCTAGCTTTTTAGATCCGGGTCGTCACAATCCACCCCCCTTTGGGGCCCAGCGTCCTCGCTGGCACATTTCCGGCCGGGTACAGGCTCTGATACCAAGTTGACAGGACCCGACCCGCTTGGATCCTGCCTGCGTGACTTAATGTTGCCACTAAGCCACAAGCAGTCGTGAAAGTCCGCTAAACCATTTTTCAAAAGGGGTAAAAAAAAAACCAACAGGCCAAAAGGTTTCCACTACTGCTGGAAATTCTATTAAAATTTCGGCAGCATTTCGGCTGTCTGCTAACACTCCCCAAAATACAAATATTGTCATTCCTGCAAGGAGAACATTTCTATAACTTATTCAGCCTACCAGCAAACATTTCCCATAGCAACCGCATCTCAAAAGATAATTCAACACTCAAATGACATATGCCAATTATATACTTTTCCGTAGCTGGACTCAGTTTATAAAAATAAACTGAGCTGCCTACATACCCTTATTAATAGGGATCAAGCTACCTGTAGTTCTTAATTAAGGCCTAATAATTAGCACGAAGCTTAACCAAACAAGGCATAACATATCAATATATATATTCATCACATTTCCTTACTCATCATACTTTAACCACTTTTACCTTCATCATGCTTTTCAAACAAATTTAACAAAAATAATATCCATAGCTTGGCGGCATGATTCCTCGCCCAAGCAGTTCCTAATTATAAATACCACGCACACATTTATTCAAGAGAATACAACAAAATAATACATGCACATCACACATTTCCACATCATCAATCACACACAATCCATATAATCATTCATAAACCAAGATTCACAACCAATAAGTCAATCTCACATACAAATCAATTGTTCGCATTACAACTCAAAGCAAATCACCAACACAGGAATACATACATATTTATACCACAACTCATCAATTAATTTAATTGTCAGCCACAACTCATCCATTCAATGTATATAAACACACACATATATATATATATACATCACAGTCTTAATACATTCCACGTATATACTCACATTACTTTAAAAACCCTTCCAACACCTAATTCATTATACACAAAACCATCAAACAATTCTTAATTTAACAGTTATCACCAACATCACTCAAAATTAAGTAAATCCTAAATACACAACAATAATATACCAATTATATATCAAAACGAAGCTTGAGCAAAGTAGAGTACAGTGGTAAACTCAATTTACCCGAATCCTACCGGCGGTGGCCGGAATTTGGCCCAAAACTCACGGCCAAAAAGGGTTTTCCCCAATCTATCTAAACTAGGGGACAATACATTAAATTGATCACAAAATCGGGTTCCTAGGGTCCAAATTAAGGGAAAAGAAGCTAACCCGCTGCCGAAAACTGACCGGAATTCGGCGAACCGAGGCAAAAACCACTTACCGGCTTCTTGCATTTTTCCGGCGATCTGGCGGCTTCCACGAGCGCTCGCCGGCAAGGTTAGGCAAGGGAGGTGGCCATCTTTGATTCTCGGGTGGTGGGTTGACCGGTCACTCGCCGGAGTCCGACGATTGCAGACAAACAGGCCACGAGTTTCTCACGCTTCCCGGCCACCGAGGCGTTTCTGCAGGTCGTCGCCGGCACGGTCGGGAAGAAGAAGCTACCGGCTCCATGTCGCGGGCCATCGCCGGCCCGGCCTGGCCAGAACTTGGCCACTACGGGCGAAAACAGGGGAGGCGCGGAGGTGGCGCTGTGCGTGGGAGCCATCGGGGAGGAGGGAATCTTCTGGTTTTTTTCCTCTCAAAATCCAGAACTTTCTGGAATTAAAATTGGTAAAGGCAGGGGCAAAATGGTCATTTTGCCCTGCCACAGCAATTTACCAAAATACCCCTCACACTCTTCCGGTTATAACTTCCCGGTTTTAACTCCAAATTGAGCGTGCTGCTAGTCTACGGACTCGTACTGACTAGCTCTACGCAATGGTACCACGGTCAAAACCATAGCACGCCCACACAGAAAGTCAACCCCGAGCCCTTCCTTGGTCAAACTTGGTCAACTCGGTCAACTTTGAGAAATTTCAATATTTTCCCCGAGACGGGGTGTTACAGTGGCTAGGGAGCTTGGTATATTCCTTACACTTTGACTCTATGTTGTGTGTATTTGTGTGGATTTTGACAAAGGTGGTGGCTGAAACTCGTGGTTTTTCTTCTCACTGAGAGAACTTTTCAAGGTATCAGTGTGTTGATTTTTTTCTTTTCTGCATTTTAATTGTTGCATTTACTGCATAGAATGAGTCCTCGAATTCTATTTATTGCTTTTACATATATATCTTCCTGGAGAGACTGAGACCTCATCTGTTGTGTTGGTTGTGATAAATCTTAAATTGTAGTTTAGGGGTAACGAAGATATGGACAGAGTATAATAGGTTCTTTCGGGTTCTTTACCAATAAACTTTAAATTTTTCGTGGACCTATTTAACCTTCTTACCTCCCCCCCCCCCCCNNCCCCCCCCCCCCCCAACAGACATAGGTCCTTTTTACAATTTCACCACCAAATCAATAAGGTCTAAGGGCTGTATAAGAACCAAGTGGTGTGAAAGACAATGGGAAGAAACCAATGGTTTTAATTGGCAAAGGAAATAAGTTTTTGAAGTGATGTATGATGACTGATGATTTTTGTTGTGCTTAATTCCATTTTGAATCACTTTGTTATTTTTGATGTGAAATACATGGATGCATGTATATATGTAGACACTGTTTACACCATATAAAAATTATTTTGAAACTTTATTTTTGAAAGTTCTTACTTTTAATGTATGGAATTTTCCAAAATAAGAATACTCGAATGTTGAAGTTTACGTGTTTTAGTACCCTATGTAAGGATACTTATTACAGGTGATGAAAGACAACAAAAATAATTTATTTGGAAATTAATGTCTAAAATCATGGTACTAGATGGGCTTTCTTACAACGGTGTCTCCTGAAATAATGGATCGCTCACACTTTGCCCTTTGTACTATCATAATTGCATGAAACCCCCTGGACAATGGAAAAATAGGCACTAGCACCACAATTTGTTAATTTCAACAATTAAGGCTCGTTAGATGTTACATACTTATCATGTGAGTTTCTATTTAAGGGAAAAAGTAGTAAGAGAGAAATTAATTTTGCAGCGGTGCCCCCTCAACTACTAGGTCATTTGCATTTTGCCCCCTGTACTATCATAATTGTCCGAAGCCCCCTCAAACTATAGAAAACTAAGCACTAGCCCCTCAAATTGTTAATTCCATTAAATAAGGTTGTTTTGGCTGCTAGGCTTCCACTAGTCTAGCTAGCAAGTGAACAGTTCTTTTGGCAAGTAGTGGGCTGGCAAAAGCAAGCTAAAACCGAATCATGGTTGTTTTGAGAAACAATAATTCTCATATTTTTAGAGGAAAATAAATAAATTTGGTGATTTAGGCTAAATCGTGCATAGATCTATCTATTAAGATTGCATTTGGTATGCAAGAATGAAGAGTTTGATTGGATAGGTTTTCACTAGATTAGATATATCTAATCCTTATAACATGTTTGCTATGTGTAGTACTAGATTAATTTTTATATATAAATATTAAAATTAATAGAGTAAGTACAAAAGTTTAATGGAGAAGTATTTCTTTTTAATTATGGATGAAGTAAAATTAATATCCTTGCATGAACATAAAATATAATTAATAATATACAAGGTGAGGGTAAATAAAAAAAATGATGAAGAATCTGAAATGAAGAAAAAAAATGGAAAAAAAGAAGATGGAGATTAAGTAGAAAATTTTTAATATAAATGAGGATAAAGACAACATAAAGTAAAGATAAAGAATCAGAATCCAAAAGAAAAATAAAAAAGGAGATTAACAAGAAATAATTGAATATAAGTGAGGAAAAATAAAAACATAAAAAATATGAAGAATAGACAGAAACGAAGAAAAAGAAAAAGAAGAAAGATTAAGAAGAAAAAATAGAATATAGGTGAGGATAAAGAAAATTTATGCAGGAAAAGTTAATAGCAATGTCCATGCTCTTTCATATATTAGATCCTCAGTTTGAATAATACTAATAATCAAAAGAAATAAAGAAAAAAAATTAGAAATGTTAGTGACGGAGTGGAGAAAAAAAAAAAGCTTAAAACATTTATTTCCAGATCTGCTTGTCTAAACCCATCATGAGGTGTGGGATAAGATATACGATTGAGAGGAACATAAATAGTTCCTTCAGCTTTCAATATCCATAAGATAGCATGCACCAAACAATGTATAAGGATAAAATTTTCCTATCATGTTCTCATATTCGGCTTTATCCTTCATGTTAAACGCAACCTAAATACACACATGGCCCTAAGTTAATATCTATATATATATATATAGAAATTCTATAGTTAGGATGTCCTAATCGTTTTATGCTCATGAAATCACTTATCAACCCCTTGGATTGCTTCAAGAGCTGAAGTTTAAAAATATATTTGGGTTTTAATACACCTATACAGGTAGGCATGGAAAAATGATACATGACATGATAATTTGCGGATTTGGATTTTTGATATTAGGTCGAGTTGATATCACTGTCACAAGATAAAAAAAGGGGTTAGATACAATAACACAATAATAAAATTATTAATTTAGTTATTTCTATATAGCTAACTTTTTACGTGGTTTAATTGTTTTTTTCTTTAGGAAACTATGAGATTCATATCCCATTGCATTAGAAAGGGACATAATTATATTTATTTAAATATTGCAGTCAGGCTACTATCAGGTATACATGACATTTGTTATGTTCAAGTATGAAATTCAAATACTAGGGTTAAGTGATAAATAAATGATAAGTGGATAAATAGGTAATCAATAATTTTTAGGAATCTAAATGACTTATCCTTTTATTCATCACTTAATTCTAGCCTTTCAATTTCATACCTGCACGTAACAAATATCAGGTATACTTGATAATAGCCTGATTGTTAAATATTGATGTCTTATTCTAGATTATATATTTTTTATTATTTATGTTGGATGTACAATTTTGGTTTGGTTTATAATATTTTGAATATTTTTAAATTGACAATAGTAATGCATGTTCATTTTCTTATCTTTGATGGATATTCAGTATGCCCTTAATTTGTAACATTTTAAATATTTTGAATTGACAATTATTAATCATGTGGAGTTTTAGTATGTGGAAGTTTTTTTCTTTTTCTTTTAGATGTTTAGCTTATAAATTAAATATGTATGAATTTAAGTAAACAAACTAGAACAAACATGTATAGGCCTTGTAAACACGATTAAAACATAACACAAACATGACACGGAGACGGTTCAACACGAAAATATAACATATTGAGTTTGAGTGAAAACAATTTGACACGAACATGATACGACAAATCATGAATACAGTTCAACAATACACGCTGCTAAGTCTACATACATGGTTAACTTTGTCCTTCTTGGATTTTAGTACTTCACCAAACTCATATAGTCCACTAAGATTTCATTAAAACTCAGCCTTTGAAGCAGTCTAAAGGCTTATGAGTGACGTTTGACCATAAATTGGTCAGAATGACTTGGCTGTAGAATGTGTGTGTGTGTGTGTGTATATATATATATATAAGAATTCTCATATTAGGTTGCATCAAGAGCTAAAATTTAAAAAAATGTATTTGGGGTTTAAATGAGTTCAGACAAAGTTCACTTTGCTTTCTAAAAAGTTTTAATATTTCACAAAACTCATATAAGCCACCAAAACATAACCCTCATGCAAAATTATATTTATTCTATTCCACATTGTCTAACTAAAGCATGAAAAATTTTCTTTGTGGAAAACTAGCAAGTGAGAGCAAAGAAACATAAACCGACAAAAGAATTATAATTTTGGCTTTTGATAATTGAATAAAATTCAACTTCTTTCCAAATTCTCGTTGCATTTGACATAATCCTTTGTAATGAATTACAAAAAGGTACTTAAACATCCTTTCATTTTAATAGTCCCATTCTAAAAAAATTAAAATTTATTATCCCAGAATAGGTAAATAATAAAATCATTGTGTACTTCACAATAATTCCAAATTTGAATCTTTCTTTGTCACAATTAATATACAACAAAACAACCTTCTCATATTCTCTGCCACTAGGTTCACAATCGGATTGAATTACTCTTATTGCTGCATTGCACTGTGTATGTGAGGAAAAAATTGGTAATACGGAGATTCGAATTAGGAATTTTTTTAATTGAAAATAGTGAATTAGGCTATTCCATATAGACAAAATTTTCAAGCTTATCCAAAAACTCAACACCAAACAAAAGGACCAGAGCCTAACTTTCCCAGCTCTTACACCATTTTTCCATTTAACAAATCCACACCTTGATTCATTGTCATAGTCACAGCTAACTTTGAACTTAACATCCTCAAAAACCCTTCCAAATAAAGCTTCTTGGACATATCCAAAGCCAATGGGTCCCCTCAGATTCCAAACCCACACTCTCAAAAGGAAAGGGAAAGGTTTGTATCCATCAAATACATATTTGGTATTTGGGTCCTAAAAAGGCAATGTTGCATTATGAAATTTCTTCACTACTAGATCAAACATTAGGCTCACTTCAATGTGGTTGTAGCACCAAATGGAAACTAGACCTCCTCGTTTGCAAAGTACATGCGAAACTAGAGAATAAAAGCTTGCAAGGTCAAACCAGTGGACTGTTTAGGCTACAATAATCAAGTCAACTAAATTTTAACCACCAACTAGTGAAACAATGTCGTCTTCTGTTAAAGTAGTGGGGTGTGGATGTATTGACCCTTGGATGTGGAATGGCTTGTTGTAATTGGGCTTCACTCAAATCTATTCCAATCACTTGGTTAAAGTGCTCAGCCACTAGATATGCAAAACAATGGAGGATTGATGATTATTTTGAGGGAAATTTTTTTTTTCCATTTTGTTAGAAGAAAATGAATAAATAAATATATACTATTGTGTTTTAAAGTAAAAGATGAGCAAGAAAGTTCCAAGGAAAAAATTGAGCAGATGATGCAAATTGCTATTACTTTGTCATTGATAATATTGAGATTCAATGATTCATCATGATAAAATAGATAGAAAGATTGTAAAATGTGTATATATCCATGAATTATTTAGTATGATTTTATATACAAATTGAAACTAACACTGCTATTAAATTACACAAACATATTTATTACATAATATCCTATATTTAATATATGGCTAATAGAATAATTTATATAACATTCTGCATCAAACTTAAAGTGGATATGTGGAGACCAACTTAGGATTGGAAAGTAAGATGTTGAAATGAACGGAAGGCAATGGTTTGGTAAACATGTATGTCAGGTGGTCACTAAAGAAATAGATTGGTGTTGCAAGTAGCTAACTTCTAAATGATGATGAGCAAAATGACAATCGAACTCAATATGCGTGGTAGGCTCATGAAACACATTATTATGAGCAATCTGAATAGTAAATTGGAGTTTGAAAAGCAATTGGAACACCAAGATTCTGAAGTAACCAACAAACCCATAATAGTTCAACAGTAGTGTCAGCAAAAGCTTGATATTCTGCTTCAGTACTAAAACAAGCCACAACATATTATGTTTTGCTTCACGAGGAGATCAAAGAACTACCTTAGAAGATACAATAGCCAGTAGTAGACCATCGATGAATAGGGTTACCAACCCAATCAACATCAGAATAAACTCAAAGATCAAGAGCATAATGTGTAGAAAAATGAACTTCATAAAGGAGCATTCCATTGATTTAAGGTAAGATACAAAGAACCACAGCATAATGACATAAGCATGGAGCATCCATAAGTTGGCTAACTACATGAACTGCATTAGAAATATTAGGACAAGTCACAATGAGATATACAAGACTACTAACCAATCGGTGATAGACATTGATCTCAACAGAAGGATCAAGTCTTATTATCAGTAATGTTGGCTCATGTAAGCAATTTTGAAGCATACTTGGCTTAACTAAGATAATATCCATAAAAAGAATAGGTAATTCCAAACCAAGAAAGTAACTAAGGAGATCAAGGTCTTACATCTCCAATCGCTATTAAAGAAAAATTATCAGTGCTTTAATACCGTTAAGGTTCTCACTGATGATAATCATATCATCAGCAAAAAGAAGAAGAAAACTGGTAATCCCATCAATTTTACATCGAAACAATGCATGACCATTACAGTTGGACTAAAAATCAACAACAATCAAAGCAGAACGAAACTTGGCGAACCAGGCACTAGGTGCTTGTTTCAAGTCATAAAAGGGTCTTGTGTAGTTTGCATACTTTTCCAGGTGATGATGATAACTAGGAGGTGGTTGTTGTGGTATAATTTTGATTAACTCGCAAGTGCACGAATCAACAAGTAATAAAGTGGTTTTATTTGAGAAAACATGTATCGATCCCATGAGGAATAATGTCTCTAGTTTAAAAAAAAATCAATTGTTAACTAAATTAATAAAAGTAAAAATAGTGTTGATTAATTGATTGTTGTATAGCAAAACATGAATTAAAAGAAAGCAATAGTAAAATTGAAAGCAAGGCATCAAGCAAGTATTTCAAAGGTTTTAATGAAACAAGGATTATGACTTTACCACTATTACTCCTATTTAGCCCTAATGCATTATAAATTCATAGGTCAGCCCTAATGCATTCTAATTTAGCAAGAACAAGGTATTTAATTATCCCTAATCTAAATACCAAATTTAAGCTCTAAGACATGCAAACCCAATATGTTTTTGTCAAAATTGTCATTAAGGCATGCAATATTCCTATAACCATGTATTTCATTGTCCATCCATATTATATTCCTTATTCCTAAATCAATATAATACTTTATTTATCCACATTTTCATGGAAGCATTAAGAACTACAATTAAAATTAACCTTAAACATGAATCAAACTCAAATATCCTCATAGAAAATTTAGTTACACATCACCTTTATAATATCCATCAAATAATCAAGAGACAACATAGATTAAATAGCAAAAAGAATAAGAGTAAAGAATCAAATCCAAAGTTGATGGCTGCTGGATTTTATTCCTTAATCTTCTCCTCTTGGCTTCTCCAAACTATGATCCAAAATCACAAGTTTGATTCCTCCAAGGTGCTAGCTGAATTTCTCCTTGATCTTGGCTTTGTGTAGCATAACTTCTCTATGTGAGAACCCCTAAAAACTGAATAAAAAATCTAGAAAATATAATGTTGCCCGTGAGAATGTAGAAAAAGTGATTGAGAGCTGTTGCTGGTGAGGGCTGTGAGAATGATGCAGCCGTGTGGGCTGTGAGGATGGTAGTGAATTGTGTTTTGTATCTCAATGTTGCATGGTATTTATATGATAGGTTTAACCCTTGAGTCTTTCTAAAACCTAGAAAATATAGGAGATAACATGAATACATATTCTCAAACTCCCATAATTCCCTTCTATGGCCAGCCACCTTAAAGATAAAAGAGTATTTTGTGTCTCATGTTCACACTAGGATTTCTGAAACATCCCATATCTCCTTAGGAATCAAATTTATCTCTAACTCTAATTCCTTTTATTCTAAATATTATTCTAATTAATATAATTAGAATAATCTGACATCCCATGTGGCATATGATATGGCAAAATTCGTACACATGGCTGGAGTGTGATGACATGGCAGTCCAATCATCAATGTCATCTTAATAAGCAAAGATAGTTTCTTTTTATATCACAAGTTCTGTCAGCATATTCCAAGTACACTTTGGATGACCAAATGAACTCAGAATTCACTGACTCTAGTTGAAAAAGTAAGGTCTATGTCTTATCTTTCCATGCATAATTTGGATGATCAAATTGTTTGCACAATTTGAAAATCGGGAAGACATTCAAATTCCAATTTCCCCAGGATAGTGTAAATCTGCCTCAACTGATGAAATTGTTGAACTTGTAAATCAAATTGGTACTGATTGGCCAAATCAATTGCAATGAAACTATATAGCATTGAATCCTAGTGAATTAGGAATCATTTTCAACTAGAATCGCACAAAACCTCAAAGTGTAGCTCCATATATGATTTTCTCAGTAAAAGTTTAGTAGAAATACATTAATTCCAGCTTTTGTCTTTCTTTTATTGAAAATAGAAAAATACAGTAATTAAGTACTTTTAATTAATAATTAATTATAAACTAGTTAAAATTTAATATAAAAATTGGCATAGAAACACTAACATTTTATGTCTATCAGTGGTTTTGTGTAGACATATTTAGCAAGAGCATTAAGAAATGCACTTTTGACATCCATCTGAAAAAGCTTCCATTGATATACAATAGTAAGAGCAATAACAAAACGAATAGAAGGCATGAGGGAAATTGAGGCAAAGTACCTCATAGTCAATGTCATATTCATGGGTGAAGCCTTGAGAAACAACATGAACCTTATAGTGCTCATTAGTACCTTAAGAAAAAAAATTTATCTTGTAAATCCATTGCAATCAACTATAGTTTTATTAGGAGGTAAGTCAACCAAGTCCCATGTATGATTTAGTTAAGGCTTGGAGTTTTGGTCCATAGCAGCCAAGCAAAAGGGGTGAGTAGAAGCCTAGCAAAAAAAACAAGATTCATGCAAGGAAGTAAGAGCATAATAATGATGAAAATCTGTAAGACAGTGAGATTGTTCAAGGACCCAGCTAGAACACTAAGGACCATCTAGAAGAGTATTGGTGATGATAGGATTAGTAGGCACATAGGTGGCATCAAAAGAGAGTAAAGTTGGATCATCAACACCACTATCTATAGGAAATAGCTAAACAAAGGAATTAGTGAAAAAGGATGGAGTATAATTAGATGGAAGTTGGAGGGATTAGACACTAGAAAACATTTTATGTTCCCAAAACATCATGTGTTTAGAGATAAAAATGTTGGAAATGGGATCATAATAATGATAGCTCTTGTGTTCAATGTCATAGCCCAAGAAACAATAGAAATGAGATTAGGCCGAAGAAAGGAAAAAAAATGCTCTACCAAAAACACAACGGTAACTATAATCAGGAGCAAAACTATGAAGACGCTTATATGGTCAATGGTCTTGTTAGGCAGATGAAGGGGTGCAGTTTATAGTGTAAGTCATAGCAACTTTTCCCCAAAATTGTTTAGGAAAAGTAGTAGCAATTAACATTGCATGAACATAGTTGAGAATCTATCCATGCTTTAGCTCGGCACAATCATTCTGTTGAAAGATTCCTCATGCCCTGATAGTTAAGAAATCATTTATCTTTGAATACTAAGGCGTTATCATACCTAAATATTTTAATGTTTTTGGAAAATTGATCTGAAACCATTTGAGCAAGCACTTTGTAGAGACCAAAATTTATGGAATTCTTTTGTAACAAATAGATCCATGCATGTAAATCGAGATAAATCATCTACAAAAGTAACAAAATAACAAAACCTTTTATGGTAACTATAGATGTATGACTCCATACATTTGAATGAACAAGTTCAAAAGGCATAAAAGTAAGAGAAATATTGTTCTTAAAAGAAACAACAGTTTGTTTAACTAATTGGCATGACATACAATCAAATTTCATAGAAAATTAAAACCTAACAAACCATTAGAAATTATAGGTTGAATATGAGACAAAGAGACATGTCCTAAGTGAGAGTGCCATAACTCAATGAGAGAGCTAATGACATAGCATGTGGCAACAATGACTTGGGTTGAAAGGAGGATAGAAGAAAATGTAAAAAGAAATCCAACTTTACTGTCTACCACAATGACTTTATGAGTTTGCAAATTCAACACAGTGCAACCAGAGGAAAGGACAACAATATATTATCCCAAATCATGTAATTGACGAACAACTAATAAATTTAAGGATAAGTGTAGTAACAGATAACTATTAAAAGTGGTGAGATTGGATGTAGAAATAAAACCAGTATAACTTAGTTGAAGAGAAGAACCATTAGAAGTATGAATTTTTGGGACAATATATATGATCTATGTGAGTAAAAAGTGGGATCAAATGTCATATGATTTGAGCAAGCCAAATCAAGGAACTAAAAAAAATTACATGCAGTATCTGAAGTCGTAGAAGCATAATGTAGGGAGGTACAAAACAAAATATGTTAACAATAACTTCAACTTCTATAGCAGAGACATATGAGTTTGCAAAAGAAAACTCTTCACTAAAGGTGGTAGCATCATTAGTACGCTTTCGAGCAAGTATGGTGCATTGAGCTAGAGTATGAGCAGGTTTCTAAAGAAGTGAACACAAATTCCACCTTCAAGGAACATTTGGCAACTATGTGACCAAATTTCTTGCAATAAAATCAAACTTATTCTTTAAAAACTCTTCCATATGAGAAAAATGACATTGATTTTTAGCTGCTGATTTTAAATGTGGAGTAGTAAGAACAATTTTATAAATGCAGTGCATAAGTTGACTTTTTGTGTATGTAGATAAGAGTTTTGCTAAGGCAGTATCCAAAGTGGGAAGGGGTTTATGATGATGTAAAGATGCACGACCATGCTCAAAATCATCATGTAAAATCATAAGAAACTGAAGGAGTCAAATTTTGTTTCAGTATTCCTTGAAAAGAGCATTATCAGTTGAGCACATCAATTGGGGTTCAAACAAGGCCAATTAATATTACTCAAATGAGAATAAAAGTTGTAACATACTAACCTAGAGATTGCTTCATCTATTGCAAACAAACAAGTAGTTGATATTGTTGGGCTACATCAACTGAGGCATAGCAGGCAGAGAGAAAATCCCTAACTTTTTTGGATTTCTCAAGATGCCAAAAAAAGGTGTTGATATAAGGAATGGATGCATTGGTGATCCAAGTAATAATTTTATGATTATTTTCATCTTAGTCATCAAGGCGAGACTTAAAATTGGAAATAATTTTAGATTTTCCTTTAACATGCATCTTGATATCATTAATAACATAAAACTACGCATTGCTCGAGTCAAAAAAAGTGTAATTAGAACGAGTCAACTAAACAGTAATTGCAATTACATCATAGAGTTAGCCATGGTAAATATGTGACAATACTGTAGCAGCACGTGCTGACCCAAATGGATAATCTAGAGGACACTGATATACCCAGTCTTGCCCAATCAACGACAAATAAAACCAAAGAATGACAATGAATTCCCAATAGGTATGAGGGCCCAATGATAGTATAATAAGTAGGCAATAGGTGGTGAGGTGCACATGACTAATCACTCATTGAATCGATTGCGATCAAGTCATTACAATTGATTCACATGAGGCAATTGATGGTGATCCGAGAAAAGCATCACAATCATGCGAACAATGATGTAGGAGAAGATGCAACAGTCAATCAAAGATAAAAACATGGCAGTGCCGCATGAGGGGTCTATATGCACTGCGTGCACTTTGAATTGTCAATGAAGGTATTTTAAAAAATAATAGTAGTAGTAGCTAAAATAAACAAATGAATATTGTACTAACCTAGGTCTAACACCATGATAGAATTGATAGAAAATTGTAAGCTGTGTATTTATAAATGAATTATAAAGTAACGCTTATATATAGATTGAAACTAATCCCGAAAAGAAAACTATACAATCATATTTTACTGGGTAAAACTAAACAATCATACATAAGATTCTATATTCTATATATAGTTAGCATTACCAATTAGGTTTGGATGATTATGCTGATAATGACAAATTTCTCCTTGTTTTGAGAGGAATTTTTCCATCTTAGAATGAAATTGTGAAGGATACTGTGTATCTTGTAATAGATTTTGATTTACCATTACAAATCCAAGTTGAGGGAAACAAATGCAAGAAAATTCCCACAAATAAATTGGGCAAAATGTAAAAATGTTGTTAATTTGCTTATCATGATGCTTTGGTGTGAGCTAAGATGGCAAACTAGAAAAATGCATGAAACTCCAAATTAGGTTTGGATGGAAAAATACCTAAATAAGAAAGTAAACTGTTTGGATTTTTATCCTTGATTATGATGGTCCTCATTCGTTAACAATTTCATTTAAAAACAATTCATGATCAATAAAAACTAAAAACTCAGCCAATTATACATCAAATTTTGAACACAAGACCAAGAAGATGACATATGATTTAGGTAGGACCTTTCAAGTTTATAAGCCAATCAAACTGTGGAAATTACACTACTAGAAAGAGAGATCATAGACGATGGTTAGAATTCTATATAAATGTCAGTTTTTGGAGTAACTGTTGTTGATATATTAAAACGACGGTTATTAACTCTTGGGAACTATAACAACGACGGTCCGTCGTATAAAAAAAATAAAAATGACGGTTTATCTTAAACGTGGCATCCACGTGTCTTGGTTGTAGGCTATCTACGATGATTCTCGTGGAGACTGTCATTTTTAGTCTACGTTATAAACGACGGTTTCCGACAAAAACCGTCGTTGATAATGTCAAAAGACATGTGGATGTCACGTGTATTGGTTATAGGCTATATACGACGGTTTCAAAGGACAAAACCATTGTGTTTACACAAAACGGTGCCGTTTGGAATAAAGGCGACAGTTGTGTAATGGAACCGTCGTCTTATTTGGGTAAAAACGACGGTTTCATTACAAAACCGTCATTTTTACCCCTTGGGTATAAAAAAAATTATTATTTGGGTAAAAACGATGGTTACAGTATGAAACAGTCGTTTTTACCCCTTCCTGGGTAAAAAAAATTATTATTATTATTTGGGTAAAAACGATGGTTTTATTACAAAACTGTCATTTTTACCCATTCCTGGGTAAAAAAAAACAACGACAGTTCCATTATAAAACCGTTGTTTTTATCAAAACGGCGCCGTTTTGTAGCTTGTTATCTGAGTAATGACGACGGGCCTAGCTTTTGTCCGTCGTTTTTAACTCTGTGTTTTATTCTTTACACGCCTCTTCCTCTCTCATTTTTCCTCACTTCTTTAGAAACCCTAAAGCACCCGCCGTTGTTCCTCATCTTCTCCATTGTGGTCGGATTACTTCTTTATTTCACTGAATATTTGTGATTTTTAACCCAAAAAATTTAAGGTTAGTTCTCGGCAATCTATTTACATTGTTTTTAACAAATTGTGAATGCATTATTCCGTGAAAATGTTTGAATCCGTGTATTAAAAAGTTTGAATATTGAATATATTGTGTTCATCTTGTTGTTAATTTGTATATTGTGTATATAATTGGAAATTGTATGAACTATCTTGTGATATATATTAAACCCGATGATATGTATGAAACCCGATGATATGTATTAAACTCGATGATATGTATGAACTACCCATGCATATATTGTGCACATATTGTGTGAAAAATTGTAAAAGAGAGTTTTTGATTAAAAAGTAATTTTNCAGTTCCATTATAAAACCGTTGTTTTTATCAAAATGGCGCCGTTTTGTAGCTTGTTATCTGAGTAATGACGACGGGCCTAGCTTTTGTCCGTCGTTTTTAACTCTGTGTTTTATTCTTTACACACCTCTTCCTCTCTCATTTTTCCTCACTTCTTTAGAAACCCTAAAGCACCCGCCGTTGTTCCTCATCTTCTCCATTGTGGTCGGATTACTTCTTTATTTCACTGAATATTTGTGATTTTTAACCCAAAAACTTTAAGGTTAGTTCTCGGCAATCTATTTACATTGTTTTTAACAAATTGTGAATGCATTATTCCGTGAAAATGTTTGAATCCGTGTATTAAAAAGTTTGAATATTGAATATATTGTGTTCATCTAGTTGTTAATTTGTATATTGTGTATATAATTGGAAATTGTATGAACTATCTGGTGATATATATTAAACCCGATGATATGTATGAAACCCGATGATATGTATTAAACTCGATGATATGTATGAACTACCCATGCATATATTGTGCACATATTGTGTGAAAAATTGTAAAAGAGAGTTTTTGATTAAAAAGTAATTTTGTATAAGAGTTTTGTAATTAGAATATATTTAATATTTAATATAATTTTGTATAAATTGATTTAAAAGCTGCTGAAAAAAAAATGACGGTTTTTATGTAGAAACCGTCGTTTATGTTTATGTTTATTATATGTTTATATATATAAAAATTGTATATGGGGTGCTTTTTTCTTTGTCATTTTTCAAGTATTTGTTTTTATGTTCGAATTATGGAATGTAATGTTTGGCATGCTTCATCTACAGGATATTTCATTTTTCTTTTTTGTTCTAAATGAACTTGGTAATTTAAAATTGATCAAAATTTTGATATTGTTATTTGACATTCCCCCGACATCATTATGATTTTTTGTTATAGATTGCTAAATTAAAAAAATAAAATGATAAATATTAATTTAATTAATTTTAAGGGAAAGAAATAAAAAAGTTATAATCTAAGTGGGAAGGGGTGTTGACACCCAAATCAACACCTCTCAATCTTGGCGAAATGTTGATTGTAATCTACAAAATGGAAAGAAACTTGAAGTATTTTTGGCACCGGTGTTGTATCTGCCAAAAATACTTTGACGCTCAAGTCAAATGATTTTAATGGTAGTGTATATTTTAAAGTTGTATGAAACTCAGTGTACTTTGAAACTACAATCTTGATGTGCCAATTTCTTCTCCAACTCCACTTTATTGTGACAATCAGAGAGCTATTCAAATTGATCATAATGATGTGGTTCATCAGCGCACCAGCATATTGAAATTGATTGTATTTTGTTCGCAATCATTAGACATTGGACACTTGAATCTTCTTTTTATCTCATTCATTGATCAACCGGCTAACATCTTTACCAAGCCTTTGCCTTCAGTTTGTTTCAACCTTTTAATTGGCAAACTCAAGTTTGTCTATACTAATCCACCTTGAGTTTAAGGGGGCATAGTAACCATATATTTTGTTGACATACATGTTTCACTATATTGGGAGCTAATTATGAAGGAATTAATTATGTAATTACCTTGTTCATTTTATTTTATATAGTTTCCTAAATAGGGTTAGTTTCAGCTTGTATAAAAATCCTACCTATTTTATAATTTAGGAATAGTTTTATAGATTTACAATCCTCCGTTAACTTTGTCACTTTCTTTAAAAACCAACAGCTAATAAAAACTCAATTTTTTGTTTTTTATAAAAATTCATGTATAAACCTTTCTTTAGCCTTGCAAAAGATCACATAGTGAAAAATAAAAAATATAACAATTTCAAGCATTAAAACTTTCATTTCCCAAAACAACCAGCAGCGGTAGAAGATACGAAAATGTGTGTGCTTTTCCCTAGCAGAGCAAAGTGGCGCTTTCCTCCTATATCATTTCTCCCATCAATAATAATTGAATTGAAACAACCTTGAAGGAAGAAATCTAGGACATCCCAACTAGGATGTCACCTCCCAAACCAACAACTAGCAAAGTCTCAAATAAAATTAATAATAAAAAATGCAAAGAATTGTTCTAAACGTCTCCAAAAGGAGAAAAAGAAACCAAATCCAAAAAACAGAAATAGACCTAGCCTAGTTAAAACCTGAGTGCATAAAAACCCCAATGGGGAAAACTGCACTCACCGAAAAAGTTAAGACAAAAAAGCCACCACAATAAAATAAAACTAAAAAAAACCAAAAATCAATGAGAACCAAAAGATCAGAATGATGAACTGCTAAAAAAAATCAAGTATAGAAGTAGTCCAAAAGTCTGAAGAACTTCGCACCGTTTCCTTAGAAAGGATATCTGCCAACTTATTCCCTTCATGAAAAATGTGAAAAATTCAAAAGTTAATAGAAGTAACATAATGTAAGCAATTAGAGAACCTAACCCAAAACCTTCAAGGAACCTAAGAAACAGATGAAGATATAATGTTCACTACATAAGTGGAATTGCATTCAAGCCAAATATGATAGCAACCAATTTTTTGAGCAATTTCAATAGCATGGACAGAAGTCCATAATTCTATTTCATAAGCAAATGCCTCCCCAAAGAAGATCAAGAAACAACCTTTAATATAACCATGACTAGTACAAAAAAAAAAACCACATCCACTAGTGCAGCTAGGAGCTCCAAAAGCAACACCATCAATATTGACCTTCAACCTTCCCGAAGGAGGAAGGAGTCAATAAACTTTGAGTAATCTTTGGAGCTTTAGAAAGATACGGTTTTACACCCAAAGATTCAAGAATCAACAAATCATCAACAGAAAACAGGATAAAAAGAAAAGCACGAGCTAGAGGTAAAATGACATTAGAATGCACCATCTGATTGCAAATAAACTAAAGCAAAGAAAACACTAAAACTGTAGCAACCTATAACAAGTTAGAAACTTCAAAGCTCTACCGCAAAGAAGAAATATGAGAAAAAAGTTCAATGGCAAATCAATAATATGCAAATTAAGACCAAACTTCACTGAAACAAAAGCCCATAATGCAGCAGCATAAGGACATGTCAAGAATAAATGATTGAAAGTTTCACTATCCTGCTTATAAGCCAAAGCAAAACCACAACGATAGAAAACTTCATCAATAGGAATTTCTGAAATAAATGCTAGCAGAGAAAAGCTCCAATTGGTGGAATAAAAGGAACCTAAAGAAGCTTTGGCAAAAAAATAGGAGGCACCGAACCAACCAAATGATTATACATCTTCTTGCATGGAAAATTACCAGAAGGAGAAAATTCCCAAACCAAGAATCTTGATCCCATAATGAAACTTTTAAATGCAAAATTTTCTTAGCAATCTAGGGAAAAGTATTATTGAAACCCATAGGTAAAAACCAATTATCATGGTCATCCAATAAACTAGAAACCTTTAATCCCATATCCCATAAGAAATTATGAAGGTCTAAAGTTAAAGACAGAACATGACCCATCCAATTATCAGTCTTAAAATAAACTTGTGACTTTTTCCCAATAATCTATCTATAATTAGAATAAATAACTTGCTGAATTGACCAAATAGAATGCCAAATCAATGAACGAAGGTAATAGCAACTCCTAAATTTCCTTTTGAACCGCTCACACAAAAAATGAAAAACAAAAGAAAGCTCAGTCATCACTTTCCACGACAATTTACTGAGGAGAGCCAGGTTAAATAAAATTATGTTCTTCACACCATGACCACCCTCCTGAAGGCTCCGACAACAGTCGTGCCAAGCAACAGTAAAACTTCTCTTAACATAAATAAAACTTGAACCAAATAAAATTGTGGATAGCCTTGTTCATCATTTTAAGCAACGCCATTGGCCATTTATAGACTAAAAAAGAGTAAACAAATTTAGAACTTATAACCGAATTCACAAGAGAGATATGACCACCAAAAGAAAGAGATCCACAATTCTAGGAATCAAATTGACTTAAATTTTGATCAGCCAAGGGACGAAGATTCGAAACAGAATGGCAACCCTTGAACAATAGAACCCCCAAATAAGAAAATGGCAATCTACAAATTTTCATTCCAACCCACTAATTAATGTTCTTTTTCCTGACAGCAGAGACCAATTTTTTTAAAATCAAAATAAGATTTATCCCTATTAACAAGTAGTCTTGTAACAGACTCGTAAAAAGAGAACAAATCCACAATCTTCTTCATATTGTTGATAGTGCATCTACAAAAAAGCATAATGTTATTTGCATAGAAAAGATGAGATGGAGCATAACTGAGCGATTCGCTGCCATGGGAGTCAATGCCCCATTTTGAATCAACTGAGATATAGATCTACTCAAAAAATCTTGTACTAATCCAAACAATGAGGAATAAAGTGGATCACCTTGCTAAACCCACGAGAATAGGAAAAATACCTAACAGGGGAACCATTCAATAAAATAGAAACCCGAGCAGATTGTAAAATATTTGAAATCCACTTACAAAAAGTAGGTGAAAAACCAAACTTCTGCAGCACCATTAATAAAAGCCTCCAATTCAAAGTGTCAAAAGGCTTCCTTATATCTATCTTCAATGCAACATGACCACCAAAGGAATGCTTGTCCAAAAGATTAATACATTTCAAAGCAGCAGCAATGCAAACACTAATGATGCAACCTTTAATGAACCCAAACTGCTGAGAAGAAATAAATTAAGCAACAATGCTTGCCAAACGGTCAAAAAGAATTTTAGATATGAATTTAAACATAAAATTCCCAAGAATAATAGGTCTAAATTTATCTGAAGAATTGGCTTCCAAAATCTTACACAAAGGAACAAGAAAATTAGAATTCAATCCAAAATGCATAAAGCCCATTTTAAAAACATATTTAACACCTTCCACATCTGTAAAGATGAAATCCCTAGAAGCAGTAAAAACATACCCGAGAAACCATCAAGACCAGGCACACTGTCATGGTCCATACCAAAAACCACCTAATGGATTTTAGCTTCCAAGGGCATAGAAACAAGTTGATCATTCTCAAGAGAGTTAACAAGCAAAGGAATGACCCAGTCAAAAATATTCTCATCCAAATCCGACTGTGAAGAACTATCATTAAAAAGATCTTGATAAAAGCTAATAACCTCATTCTGAATAAACTCCTTATCCATAACCACTGAGCCATCCACCAATAAAGAAGACAAAGGACTTCTAACTTTTTTGGATTGCAAAGATTTATGAAAAAATTATGTATTCCTATCCCCAGAAGTATGCTACTTAGCACGACATTTACCCTTAAGAAGCAACTCATGCCACTGTAAAAAGACAATCTAAAACAGATTGAGCTTCTTATTCCTTTTGAAAATGGTCCTCATAGAAACCATGAACTCAAATCTCCTTTCAAATAACCCCAAGATTATTACAAGCCTGAGAAACATGCAAATTAACATCACCAAAAATAGTTTTATTCCAAACCCACAGCTGAACCTTCACAGCTCTCAACTTGCACAAAAGTTTCATAATGGGATCACTGTTGTCGTATAATTTTGATTAACTCGCAAGTGCACAGATCAACAAGTAATAAAGTGGATTTGTTTTAAAAAGAAAACCGATATCGATCCCATGAGGAATAATGTCTCTAGTAGTAAATTTAAATCAATTGTAAATTAAACTTAACAAAAGTAAAAAGAGTTGTTTGAAAATATTCCAAAGGTTTTAAGAAAATAAGATTATGACTTCACAACTATTACTCATATTTAGCCCTATTGCATTATAGATTCATAGGTTAAACCCCCTTTAACCACATGAGACTAGAAGTTGATTTCTCAATTCATTCTAATCTAGCAAGCACAATGTATTTAATTATCTCTAATCTAAATACCAAAATTTAAGCCCTAAGACATGCAAACCCATTAAGATCTTGTTAAAATTGTCACTAAGGCATGCAATATTTCTATAACTATGTATTTCACTGTCCATCCATACTTATATCCCTTATTTCTAAACCAATATAAATACTTAATCAATCCACCTTTTCATGGAAGGATTAAGAACTACAATAAAATATTAACCTTAAACATGAATCAAACTCAAATATGCATTAATCACTAAATAGTCATAATAGGGTTACATCATAATGCTCATAGAAAATTAGCTACACATGATCTTAGAATTATCCATCAAATAATTAAAAGACAACATAGAATAAATAACAAAGAGATTAAGAGTAAAGAGATCAAATCCAAAGTTGATGGCTACTGGAATTTGTTCTTCAATCTTCTCCTCTTGGCTTCTCCAAACTATGATCAAAGTCACATGGTTGACTCCTCAAAGGCTGGCCAAATTCTCCTTGAATTTTGCTTTGTGTATCACAACTTTTCTATGTAAAAACTCTTAAAAACTGAACATAAAGCCTAAGAAAATCTGATGTTGCCTCGAGAATGGGTAGAAAGGGAAAGAGAGAGTTGCGGCTGTGAGAGAGGGAGTGAAGGACTTGCAGCCGTGAGGGTTGGTGGTGAATTGTGTGTCTCCTTTGTCTCTCAATGTTGCATGGTATTTATAGGAGAGGTTTAATCCTATAGTCCCTCTAAAACCTAGAGAATAAATGAGATAATATGATCTCAAACTCCATAAATTCCCTACTATGGTCGGCCACCTCAAGGGTAAGTGTATTTTGTGTCTCATGTTCACACTAGGTTTAAGGAAACATTCTTTATCTCCTTAGGAATCAAATTTGTATTTAACACTGATTCCTTTTATTCTAAATATTATTCTATTTAGTGTAATTAGAATAATCTGACATCCCATGTGGCATATGATGTGGAAAATTTCATACACATGGCTGGAGTACGATGACATGGCAGTCCAATCATCAATATAATCCTAGTAAGCTAAAATACTTTCATTTTATATCTTCAATGACTGTCAGCATATTCCAAGCACACTTTGGATGATCAAATGAACTCTGAATGCACTAACTCTGCTTACAAAAGTCAGGTCTATGTCTTATCTTTCCAGGCATATCTTTTTTGCACAAATTGGACATTGGTAAGACACTCAAATTCTAATTTCCTCGAGATGGTGTAAATCTGCCGCAACTATTGAAAATGTTGATATTGTAAGTAAAACTTTTACTGATTGGCGAATCTAATTGAAATGAAACTTTATATATTTGAAACCTAGTGATTTAGGAATCATTTTCAATTGAAATCTCACAAAACCTCAAAGTGTAACTCCAGATATAATATTCTCAGTAAAGATTGCGCAGAAATACTATAATTTAACAAAATCATTACTTTCAAGTGTGTGTGTGAAATCAAATAATACATTCAATGTCATGCATTTGAATAAATCCACATTAAATAGAGTTTGAAAATTAATATATAAACTACCATATGCTTGACATAATTAAATAGCTCTCCACTAATGTAGATCAATGCCATTACCTTGAATCAATAGGGCTTTATAAGCTTGTAATGTAAAGGCTAAAATGTAATAAGTTAGAAGAAAGAAAAGGATAGGTGTTGTGATATAATTTTGATTAACTCGGAAGTGCACGAATCAACAAGTAATAAAGTGGATTTCTTAGAGAAAACCCATATCGATCCCACGAGGAATAATGTCTCTAGTTAATGAATTTTAAATCAATTGTTAAACAAATTAATATGAGTAAAATGAGTGTTGATTGATTGATTGTTGTGTAGGAAAACAATAAATAAAAACAAAGCAACATTAAAAAATGAACAAGGCAGCAAGTAAAGTATTTCAAAGGTTTTGATGAAACAAGGATTATGACTTCACCACTATTACTCCTATTTAGCCCTAATGCAATATAGATTCATAGGTCAACCCCCATTTGACCATGAGTAACTAGAAGTTGATTCCTCAACGCATTCTAATATAGCCAGCACAATGTATTTAATTATCCTTAATCTAAATACAGAAATTTAAGCCCTAAGACATGCAAACTCAATATGTTCTTGTCAAAGTTGTCACTAAGGCATGCAATATTCCTATAACCATGTATTTCATTGTCCATCCATATTATATTCCTTATTTCTAAATCAATATAATACTAGATCGACCCACCTTTTCATGGAAGCATTAAGAACTACAATGAAATATTAACCATAAACATTAATCAAACTAAATATGCATTAAACACTAAATAATTATAATAGGGCTACATCATAATCCTCATAGAAAATTTAGTTACCATCATCTCTATAATATCCATCAAATATTTAAGAGACCGCATAGATTAAATAACACAAAAAATAAGAGTAAAGAATCAAATCCAAAGTTGATGGCTGCTGGATTTTAATCCTCAATCTTCTCCTCTTGCTTCTCCAAACTATGATCTAAAATCACAAGGTTGATTCCTCCAAGGTGCTGGCCGAATCTCTCCTCCATGATCTTAGCTTTGTGTAGCATAACTTCTCTATGTGAGAACCCTTAAAAACTGAATAAAAACCTAGAAAACACTAATGTTGCCGTGAGAATGAGGAAGATAGGTCAGCTACGAGGGCTGTGAGAATGGTGCAGCCGTATAGGCTGTGAGATGTGTTGGTGGTTGTCAATGTGAATTATGTCTCAATGTTGAATGGTTTTTGTAGGAGAGGTTTAACCCTAGAGTCCTATTCTAAACCTAGGAAATATAGGAGATAACATATTAATCTAATCTCCAGCTCCTACATTTTCTCTATATGGCTGGCCATCCTAGTGTATTGTAATCTTTGGTACCTTCCATTCATACTAGGATAAGGAAACAATTCATATCCCTTTAGGAATCCAATTCAACTCTAATTCCAATTCCTTTTCCTAGTTATTATTCCAATTAAGATAATTAGAATAATTTGACCTCCCATGTGGCATATTATGTGGCGAAGTTTGTACACATGGCTGGAGTGTGATGACATGACAGTCCAATCATAGATGTCATTCAAGTAAGCAAAGATACTTTGCTTTTATATCACCAGTGTTTGTCAGCATATTCCAAGCAGATTTCGGATGACCAAATGATCTCAAAATTTATTGATTTGGGTTGAAAAAGTCAGGTCTATGTATTAGCTTTCCATTAATATCTTGTTTGCACAATTTGGACATCGGGAGACACTCAAATTCGAATTTCCTTGAGATATTGTAAATATGCCGCAACTGATGAAATTGTTGAACTTGTAAATCAAACTGGTACTAATTGGCCAAATCAATTGCAATGAAACTTACATAATTGAATCCTAGTGAATTAGGAATCATTTTCAACTGGAATCACACAAAACCTTAAAGTTTAGCTCTAGATATGATTTTCTCAGTAAAGATTGTGCAGAAATATAGTAATTCCAGCATTTGTCTTTCTTTTACTGAAAATAGAAAAATACAGTAATTCAGTACTTTTCATTAACAATTAATTCTAAACTAGCTAAAATTAAATATAAAAAGTGGCATAAAAAATTAACATTTATTCCTATCAAATACCCCCAAATTAATCTTTTGCTAGTCCCTAGCAAAGAAAGAACTAAAAACATACTCCTATAAAACCAAATACCTTAATGAGGTTGCCTCAAAGATTGCACAATTATATTAATTCAAAAGTAATTTCCAAGTGATCATGCATCTCAACATCTTATCTTTTATTCAACAAAATCATTACTTTCAAGTGTGTGTGTAAAATCAAATAATACATTCAATGCCATGCACTTGAATAAATCTACATTAAATAGAGTTTGAAAATTAATACATAAACTACCATATGCTTGACATAATTAAATAGCTCTCCACTAATGTAGATCAATGCATTACCTTGAATCAATAGGGCTTTATAAGCTTGTAATGTAAAGGCTAAAAGGTAATAGGTTAGAAGAAAGAAAATGATAGGAAAACAAATGTTCAAAGAAAGAAAACTTATGAATAACATGCTTATAAAACTTTTTGTTTTCTCCTTTCAAATACATTTTTCTTTTTTATTTCTTTTTCTTTTCTTTTTCAACTTTTTCCTTCTAACCCCCAAATTGAACATTTTCATACCTTGCTCAAACTTCTTTTTCAACATCAACGATACATAATAGCCAAGTTTTTACCAACATCAACCACCCTCAAATTATCTTCTAAAATTATGCATATTTAATAAAGTGCTCAAAATTTTGAAAGTTTTGTGTTTGCTTTGATTTTGAAAGTTTTGTGCCTCATGTTCACACTAGAGATAACGAAACATTCCTTATCCCTCTAGGAATAAAAATCAATCTTCAATTTCTTTTCCTTTTATCCTAAATATTATTCCAATAATTAAATTAGAATAATCTGACCTCCCATGTGGAATTTGATGTGGCAAATTCGGACACATGGTTGGTGTATGGTGACATGGCAGTCCAATCACAAATGTAATCCAAATAAGCAAAGAACTTTCCTTTTTTATCTTCAATGACCATCAGGCAGATTCCAAGTAGACTTTGGGTGACCAAATGAACTCCGAATCCACTGATTCTTGTGGAAAAAGTTAGGTCTATGTCTTATCTTTCCATGAATATCTTGTTTGCACAAATTCGAAATCAGAAAGGCACTCAATTTATAGTTTTCCTGAGATGGTGTAAATCTGCCGCAACTGTCGGAAATAGTGATATTGTAAATCAAACTGACACTTATTGGCCGAACCAATTGAACTGAAACTTTTCATATTTGAAGCCTAGTGAATCAGGAATCATTTGCAACTGGAATCTCACAAAACCTCAAAGTTTAGCTCTAGATATGATTTTCTCAGTAAAGGTTGCTCAGAAACACAGTAATTCCGACTTTAGTCTTTCTTTTACTGAAAACAGAAAAATATAATAATTAAGTACTTTTCATTATCATTTAATTATAAACTAGCTTAAATTCAATATAAAAAGTGGCATAAAAACATTAACATTTTATGCCTATCAAATAACCCTAAATTGAACTTTTACTAGTCCCTAGCAAAGAAAGAACTAAAAACATATTCCTATAAAATCCAATACTTTGATGAGGTTGCCTCAAAGATTGCATAATCATATTAA
This sequence comes from Ochetophila trinervis, assembly GCA_003254975.1. NCBI lineage: Eukaryota > Viridiplantae > Streptophyta > Magnoliopsida > Rosales > Rhamnaceae > Ochetophila > Ochetophila trinervis. The sequence goes on from QANX01005788.1 coordinate 369,047, forward strand.
TTCAAAAATAATTTTCAAGTGATCATGCATCTCAACACCTTATCTTCTATTCAACATAATAATTACTTTCAAGTGTGTGTGTGAGATCAAATAATACATTCAATGTCATGCAATTGAATAAATTTTCATTAAACTTCACAAAACAACTTTTTTTTTTTTCTTTTTTTTCTTTTTTTTTTTCTTTTTTTTTTCTTTTCTTCTTTTAACTCTTTTTCTTCTTTTTTTTTTTTCTTTTCTTTTCTTTTTCAGCTTTTTCCTTCTAACCCCCAAATTGACTATTGTCATACCTTGCTCACACTTATTTTTCAACATCAAAGATGCATAGCCATATTTTGACCAACATCAACCACCCCCAAATTATCTTCTACTTCACTCTACCAAATACAATTTATAAGCATATATCACTTTTAACATAAGTTCTCTTTGATAAATGTGTATAGGGTAGGAAAAATATATTTAGGTATAAAAGGCAAGTCAATGTGGTTTAAAGAATAAAAAGGCTCTAATATGCAATCAATTATGCATCCTAAAAATGGCTCAAATAAGGTACTAGTGGATAAATATTTTAAAGGTAGGCTTGAAAGGCTCAAACTTAAAACAAAAATGGCCTAAATCATATTCAAAGTAATGCATAGCTCTAGGATTTCGCCTCAAGCAATAATTATGCAAGTTCTAGAGTTCACAAAAAATAATCACTCTAAATTAATGCAAACCTTCCCCAAAATTTAATCAAAATTATGCATATTTAATAAAGTGCTCAAAATTTTGAAAGTAATAACATGTAAACTTAACTTTAGGCATTAGAGAATACACAAAAACAATTCCACTACCTAAGAATCAATTTATTAACAATTATATTCCTATCATAGGCTCATCAAAATATGCTGAAAAATACTAAAAACAAAAAAAATTCAGCAACAAAACAGTTTTTTTTTTTTTAAAAAAAAAAACTAACTAAAAAGGAAAAAAATTAAAACTAAAGAAGAGAAATTTCAAACAAAGAGAACCACCCCCAAATTAAGATGAACATAGTCCTCGATGTTCAAAAACAAAGAAAATAAACAAAATAAAGAGTAAGGGTTTAAGAAAGCTCACCCATTTAATGACATGCAATGAAATTGCAACTTTTATGCTCAAAAAGGCTCGCTTTTTGCCTATCACTCCCATTTTGCTTTCTTTGATTTTCACTTCTTTGACACCTAAAACACAAAAAAAAAACAACTAAAAAAAATTAAAACTGAAAATTAAAAATAAATACCTTTAAACTTTGGGTTGCCTCCCAAAAAGCGCTTGTTTCAAGTCTTTAGCTTGACTTTCTTGTGGAGCTCATCTTGGTTTCTTCCTTGGATTTCCTCCATCATCTTGCAGCCCCAAAGATATTTTTCTCTTGGAAGTTTGAGATTTTTAGACTTCATTGGTTCATACATATAAAAAATTCCAATCCTCGAACCATGTCTTAGTTATAAAGTTCCCTTGCAAACATCAATTTTTTCTTTGCTTGTAGCTAAAAATGGGTGTCCTAAAATAATTCCATTTCTTTCATGTAATACTACAAAGTCTACTAAGAAAGAAAACATGCCCACCTCCACTCTAATATTCATGGCTATCCCTAAAGGTTGGATTTGGCTTGGGTTAGCCATATTTACCGTCATAGTGGTAGGTGTTAGCTTCAAACCTAGTTTCCTTGCAATAGTATTGTCCATAACATTAATAGAAGCACCCAAATCACATAAGCAATTAGACAATTCAGTTCTATTAATGATGCAAGTTATCTCAAACCTCCCTTTATCTTCCATACTTTGAGTCATATTTTCTTTACTTTCTCTTTTTATTAAAGACGTTTTATTCATATAAAATATTTCTTTAGTTACACCATCTTCACATTCTAAAGTTTTCTTTTCTAAATTAATTCTAGTTCTACTAATAGCTAAGAAAGGCCTACCAAAGATCAGTGTAGCATTAGGATCTTTTATTTTTATGACTCTAAAATTCAGCACATACTCAAGAGATCCCACCTTGATGCGAACATTCTCCAAAATACCTTCAATTTCCACATGAGTGTTGTCGCCCAATATAAGATCATCGTTGGTTGAGCGCAGCCATTTGTAACCTAAACTCATGCAAATAAAATAAAGCATAATGTTAGTTGCAGCACCAAGATCACATAAAGCATCAGAAAATTTAATATTTTTAATTTTGCAATCAAAGGTAAATTTTCTTGGATCTTGTAGTTTCTTGGGAAACTTTTGGCACTCTTCTTCTTTTTCTATTTTCTTTCTTTCTTCTTCTAGTCTCTTCTTTTTGGCCTCTATCTCTCTAAGGTTCTCCATGAACAGCTTTTGATCAAAGTAATTGTATCCCTCATACATTTGAGTAGGGCCATACATGGGATGAAAGTCGTCTTCATTGAAAGCACTACTTTCCTTTGATTCACCCCATGTTTCATCCATTCTTTTATGTGTCTCTTCTTCCAAAGTATGGTGGTTGGGCTAGTCTACTTATTCATTATATTCACCAATATCATTAGAATTTATGCTTTCTTTAGCACTTTCTTCAAGTGGCTCATCCCATTCCATAGCCTCCTTTGTAACTAGTTCGGCCACTACCTCCATATTTGTGTTTGTTTCTTCTTTTTCCAAAGCTGTTGGATTTTTTCACTACCCTTTTTCCATCACTATTCTCATTGTAGGTCCAGCTATCTTCACTTGGATCCTCTTTATTAATTATGTTAAGCATATGGTGGTTCATATCTTTATTTTCATTCTCTATTTAATGTAGATTTATTCAAATGCATGACATTGAATGTATTATTTGATTTTCACACACACACTTGAAAGTAATGATAATGTGGAATAGAAGATAAGGTGTTGAGATGCATGATCACTTAGAAATTACTTTTGAATTAATATGATTGTGCAATCATTGAGGCAACTTCATCAAATTATTTAGATTTTTATAGGAGTTGTGTTTTTAGTTCTTTCTTTGCTAGGGACTAGCAAAGTTCAATTTGGGGGTATTTGATAGGCATAAAAATTTAATGTTTGTATGCCACTTTTTGTATTGAATTTTAGCTAGTTTAGAATTATTTGTTAATGAAAAATACTGAATTACTGTATTTTTCTATTTTCAGTAAAAGAAAGACAAAAGCTCGAATTACTGTATTTCTGTGCAATCTTTACTGATAAAATCATATATGGAGTTAAACTTTGAGGTTTTGTGCGATTCTAGTTTCAAATGACTCCTGATTCACTAGGTTTTAATGCTGTAAAGTTTAATTGCAATTGGATTGGCCAATCATTACTAGTTTCATTTACAATATCAACATTTTCAATAGCTGCGGCAGACTTACACTATCTTGGAGAAATTGGAATTTGAGTATCTTCCCGATGTCCAAATTGTGAAAACAAGATATGTATGGAAAGCTAAGACATAGACCTAAAGTTTTAATCCATAATCAGTGAATTCTAAGATCATTTGGTTATCAAAAGTGTGCTTGGAATATGCTAATGGACACTGTAAATATAAAAGGAAAGTATATTTGCTTAGTAGGATGATACCTATGATTGGACTGCCATGTCATCACACTTCAGCCATGTGTACAATTATTTCCATATGCCACATGGGAGGTCAGATTATTTTAATCATATTAATTAGAATAATAATTAGGAAAAGAAATTAGAATTAGAATTAAATTGGATTCCTAAGGGAATATGGAATGTTTCATAATCCTAGTGTGAATGTGAGACACCAAGGACCATATTAACCCTTGATGGCCGGCCATAAAGAGGAAATATAGGAGTTTGAGATTATGTAAATATGTTATCTCCTATATTATCTAGGTTTAGAGAAGGACTCTAGGGTTTATCTAGGGTTAAACCTCTCCTATAAATATAATGCAACCTTAAGCATTAAAGAGAAGGAAGCAACATCACCAACTGTGCACCACACATCCCTCACGGCTGCAACACCACACAGCCCTCACGACTGTATTCTTTTCTTCATTCTTATAGATACAAAGTAGAGTTTCTAGGTTTCTATTTCAGTTTTTCAAGGGTTCTCATATGGAGGAATTTTGTTACACAAAGTCTAGATCAATGAGAAATTCGACCAGCTCTTGGAGGATTTATTGTGGTATAATTTTGATTGACTCACAAGTGCACAAACAACAAGTAATAAAGTGGTTTCATTTAAGAAAACCTGTATCGATCCCACGAAGAATAATGTCTATAGTATTAAATTTAAAGAAATTGTCAATTAAACTATTAAAAGTAAAACAATGTTGTAAAGAAATTGTCAATTAAACTATTAAAAGTAAAACAATGTTGATTGATTGATTGTTGTGTAGCAAAACATGAATTAAAAGCAAGCAATATTAAAATTGAGAGCAAGGCAGCAAGCAAGTATTTCAAGGTTTTGATGAAATAAGGATTATGACTTCACCACTATTACTCATATTTAGTCCTAATGCATGATAGATTCATAGGTTAACCCCCCTTTAACCACAAGTGACTAGAAGTTGATTTCTCAATGCATTCTAATCTAGCAAGCACAAGGTATTTAATTATCTCTAATCTAAATACCAAAATTTAAGCCCTAAGACATGCAAACCCAATAAGATCTTGTTAAAGTTGTAACTAAGGCATGCAATATTTCTATAACCATGTATTCCATTGCCCATGCATATCTATGTCCCTTATTTCTAAGCCAATATAAATACTTTATCTATCCATCTTTTCATAGAAGCATTAAGAACTATAATGAAATATTAACCTTAAGCATGAATCAAACACAAATATTCATTAAACACTAAATAGTCATAATAGAGCTACATCATAATCCTAATAGAAAATTTAGTTACACATCATCTCTATAATATCCATCAAATAATTAAGAGACAACATAGATTAAATAACAAAGAAAATAAGAGTACTGATACGGGCATCATAGTGCCATATTCTACCATTGAAGCAAAAGATGATGTTTTAAGCATGATGTCCAAGCAAAGAATGAAGGTGGTAATGCTGCTCGGGAGTTGCAAAGACGAAACGACGTAATTTTAGCTATTTTTGGATTACAATGGCAGTTTCGTAATTTAGCTATTTTCGGATTATAATGGCAGTTTCGTAATTATTGCTATTTCCAAATTATAATGGCAGTTTTGTAATTATTTCTATTTTCGGATTATATTTATTTAGGGTTAGTTTTTAGCCTTAGGATTACTTTCCTAATTATTTTATGGTCTAGATTGATTC
>QANX01005788.1:374382-480162 GCA_003254975.1 Ochetophila trinervis
TGACAGGACCCGACCCGCAAAGATCCTGCCTGCGTGACTTAATGTTGCCACTAAGCCACAAGCAGTCATGAAAAACCCGCTAAACAAAATTTTAAAAGGGTAAGGATTAACAGACCGTAAAGTTTCACTACTGCCGGAAATTTTATTAAAAATTTCGGCAGCATTTCGGCTGTTTCTAACACTCCCCAAAATGCTAAAAGCTACAAACCTGCAAGAAAACCAGTCCTAAAACCAAATTATTCTACCAGCACGCATTTCCACACAATTAGATCACCAAACAGTACGCAACTCAACACTTAAACAAATATATTGTTTAAGTACGGTGTAGCTGCACTCAGTTTAAAACTGAGCTGCCTACATACCCTTTCAACAAGGGATCAAGCTACCTGTAGTTCCGAAAGCATATTTACACAATATGCTACAATCAAACACATACAGCACTTAATCCAAAGAAAATACACAATAAATAAATTTCCACATAATAAAACATAAATTCCACACATCACCCACTAACAAAATTAATATCACAACAATTCATTTACAATTTCAACTAATTTCAACACAATCAACCAGCAACTATTTATCTCACAGTAATTATATGCTTCCGTATACATTTCACAGAACAGTTCCACATCGCGATTAACACACCATTTGGCCCACGCATTTACGTGTTTAATTCACAGGCCAATTATATAATGTATATATATACCAAAACTGTTATTAATAATCCCGAAATCCAACCACACCATCAATTCTATAATTTCAGCACCCAATTCATTCCACAGCAAGCACCAAAACATCACCACACATATCTATATCACCAATTAACAACAATTTCTATTTTAACAATTTTTAACACCACAGTTCAAACCGGGTAAATTCCGATATTTATCTATAATAGGCAAATTATATACCGAAACAAAGCTCGCGGAGAGTAGGGTGCAACCGAGAACTTACCTCGTTCAACCGCCGCCGGTGGTTGCCGGAAAATGGCCGGGAAGCGGCGGCCGAGCACCCTCAAATCACGCAGTCCACACGAGCGAGCTTCGAGACAAACGGAGGCCGGAATTGGTTTCGGGAGGTCCAAAATAGGGGAAAAGGACCGGTTTCATCACCGGAAACAGCCGAGATCCGGCGACCGGAGGAGAAACGGCCCTCGCCGGATCCGTCGTCGTTTCCGGCAAACCGCGGCGTTTCACGGCCAGTCGAGGGTGGGGAAGGAGAGAGGAGGGTCCGGCGAAGCTTTCCCGGGCAGTGGGCCGGCCTGACTCCGCCGAAATCCGACGAATCGCAAAAAAAAGCTGACCGGATTTCTCACCTTTCCCGGCGATCTGGACTGTTCCACGGGCTGCCGCCGGCAGGAAAAGGTGGCCGGGCAAGTGGGCTTCCAAACCCAGGCAGTGGCGCGGCTGATCGGCGCCGGAAACGGGCCTAATCCGGCAATTTTGAAAATCGCAGCTGGCCGGATTTCCTTAAATTTCCGGCTGTCTGGACCTTTCCACGGCGAGCCACCGGTGCCAAAGGAGAGAGGGGGTCGGCGGGGTCATTTCCTGGGTGGTTTCCGGCCTGATCTGGCCGGAATTTGACCGTGGCTGGCGGTCGGAAGTTGCGCGATGAGTGGCTGCGCGAGAGGGGGAGGAAACTCGCCGTCCGTCTCCTGTCCCTGCAGAACCTTCCAGCTAAAAACACATAAAGGCAGGGGCAAAATGGTCATTTTGCCCTGCCACAGCAATTTACCAAAATACCCCTCACTCTCTTCCGGTCATAACTTCTCGGTTTTAACTCCAAATCGAGCGTGCCACTAGTCTACGGACTCGTATTGACTAGCTCTACGCAACGGTACCACGGTCAAAATCATAGCACGCTCACATCAAAAAGTCAACCCCGAACCCTTCCTTGGTCAAACTTGGTCAACTCGGTCAACTTTGAAAAATTTCAATATTTTCCCTGGGACGGGGTGTTACAGTTCTTCTTCTACTTGTTGCATTTGGGAATTGATCTTCTTATTTGAGAAATTTCAATATTTTCCCTGGGACGGGGTGTTACAATAAACTCAGTGTTTCGTAGCATCAAGTCCCAACATATATACACATCCATCATAAAATTATCAACTAATTCAATAATTATAGGGACATGCTTTTGTTACCACAGCTAAGTTCATTAGCCTTCCATGTATAACAGCAAGAGAATGTATATAGGAATATTTATACATCAATAAAATAAAACATTGAATAATTTTATTCCCAAATATAAATCATAACATGAATACCTCACGCCACTCTTTGACAAATTCTGTGTTTGAAAATCATTTCAGAAAAACCCTTAGCTTTATTCCCAACAAAATCATTAAATCATTATAACATGATTTAGGGGCAAAAACATAATTTAACAATATCCTTTAAAATCACAGATCAGTCACCAGAACTTTAAAAGATGTTTCAAAAGACATTTAAATTCATTTTGTCAAGCATATTTTCATCAAATGTCGAATCGAAGGGCCACAATCCGTAATTATCAAATAGGTGGATTATATCCCATAAATTCAAAAATCAATCTAAAACCATAAATCAATGATCATATATCAAAACTGGTACCATAATATGTCAAGTAAATGGGCCACAACCCCTGAAATCAAATACTATGTATCAAAACTAGTACCACACTCTAGTATCGTGTCGTGTGACCCTCAGCGTCTTGATGGTGTCACAGGCAGGGGAGGGGGGTATAACTCATCACGATAGACCGGAGTCCCAAATACGTCGTGGCAGGATTCTCATCATCTCTCTCCCGACACATGTTCGCAGCAGAGGATGGCATAATATAGTATCATAATAGTGTGCCGTGTGACCCTCAGCATCCTGACGGCACCACAGGCAGGGGAAGGGGGTATAAGTCATCACAACATACCGGTGTCCCAAATACGTCATGGCAGGATTCTCATCATCTCTCTCCTGACATGTGTTCGCAGCAGAGGATGACATAATATAATAATAGCGTGCGAAATAACCAACATATCTCAATCAACATATCGATATTGTGTGGTACTCATCAAAATCATTTCCAAAACCATCCCTCATCGGATTTCATCAATTTTTCAAAAATCTTCTATCTTGGAAAACTTTTTTTTCGAAAATATTCAAATCTTTCGACTATCTGAAAATCGCCCCAAAAGTTTTTAAATTCTACAAAAGCCACAACTTTTCTTTGAAATTACTATTTCTCCAAAATTACGAAAATAACTAAAAATCTCATAAAGCACTGAAAACATTTAAAACACTAATTTCATATTTATTCCAAATAAATATGAACTCCATAAAAATCACAAATATAAATAAAATCAAGACTCGGTGAGCATTTAAATCAACATATAATATATTTAATAAGCATAATTGAAATGCGCAAGAAAATTCAATCAAAACAAATCATATGCGATTAAATCACAAGGATATATAATCCCACAACCACCGATTGTAATACCCAACACCCAGAAGTTCTCATATATCTTTAAAATTTAATAGACAAATCAAATAATAATATCACAAACCCCTAATCCAACCAAACCATTTGTTACACAAAATGTAAGACAATATTGTCAAATAACTTACAAGAAACAACATCTAATAATACTTATTTAATTGCCAAGTTCTAAACAACAAACCCAAAATAATTCATTTTACCCGAAATACCAATCGTCATTCCAAGTTACCTCACATCAGTAACCAATTACAATTTCAAGAACAAGATCACTTTTATCGACAAAACATAATCATTCAAAACCATCAATTCCATATTTATTCTAAATAAAATATGGAAGCCAATTTCAATCACAATCCATCAACTTCAATTAATCCACAAGTAATGTGACATCATAGGCCAACTAGAAAATCCAACCCAAAAATATGTTTCCAAAACACATTTCTTAATCATTCTATGAATATTGAATCAAGTAAGAGAATATTTAAATGCCCAATTCAATTCTCACAATCTCCATAACACCAATAACAATCCTCAACTCTATTTTCCAACATCCATTCCCACAAACCTTTAACAAAACATTAAATACATATTTATACTATCATACAACTATCACCTAACCAAACATACAACAATTACTCATTCAATATGCATATATATACCCTCTCACATATATACATAATTATATATATGTAATACACTCCTTTTATACAATTCCAATCCACAAATCATAATTGCTCCCGATTCATTGCAATCCTTCAATATAAATTCAAGCTTCATATGTTGATCATAATATCACCAAGATTTACATTTTAGTCTAATCTTAACAATTATCACCAACATAGCTCAAATTAAGCAAATCTCAAATACTCAACAAAAGTATGCAAACTACATATCAAATTGAAGCTTGAGGAGTGTAGGAATCAAAGATAAACTTGCCTTGCCCAATTGTCGCCGGTGATGGCCGGAAAGTGGTCAGAAAGTCGCAGCCGACACCAATTCTTCGTACCGCTCAATTGAAGGGGATTTGGGAAGAAAGGATTCGGATTCGGATTCAGGAGGTCCAAAATAAAGGGAAAGGACCAACCCCGCAACAGGAGATCGCCGGGATCCGGCGACCGGAGGAGAAACGGGTCCACCGGTTTCTTTGAGTTTTCCGGTGACTCACACAGTTTCATGGCCAGATCTCGGAGGGGAAAGATAGAGGAGAACCTGGGCAACCTTTCTCGGGTGGTGGATTGGCAGATTTCTAGCTGGAATCCTGCAATCGCGAACAAGAAGCTGACCAGATTTCTCTTGATTTCTGGAGATCCAGGCTTTCCCACGGGTGGTCACTGGTACCGTTGGAAAGAGGAGGCTGCTGGCTCCAAGATTCAGGTAGTTTTTGGCACGATCTGGCCAGAAAATAGCCATTGTCGGTGAAGGAACGGAAGGGCGAGGTGGTGCGCAGGTGCTGCATGTGTGACTGTCGGGAGGGCTTGTGAAATTTCTAGACTTTTCTGGAAATTTAAAGAAAAATGGAATAAGGGCAATTTCATCATTTCTCTCTCATAATTTCAGCCTCTACAAAATTACCAAAATGACCCTCAAACTATTTGAACAATAACTTCTCAGTCTTAGCTCTCAATCAAGCATACTACTAGCCTACGGACTCGTGTCAACGAGCTCTAAGCATTGATACCACAGTCAAAGCCAAAACATAACCACACAAAAAGTCAACACTGGGCCCACTCATGGTCAAACTTGGTCAACTTTGCAAATTTTCTGGTATTTTCTTAAAACGGATATTACATAATGGCTAAAAGAAATAAAAGGACAATAAAAATAAATCACAAGAAAGAAAGCTTAAACCAATTTTCAATGAATACAAGTCTGATGTTGGTTCCTTTCTCCATACACAAAAATTCTTTTCTACTTCCATTTCCTTTAAACTTTACAAGACAAAACTCTTTTTATTATTTTCAAGCATTTTTTTTCTTTTTAGCAACAAATATTATTTTGTATTGTTGTTCCAATTTTCTTTTTACTTTTCCCAACCTCCAAACTTATTCTTTTCTATACATATTTGAACTTTTAACATACAAAAGCACACGTTCCTAGCCATAAAGAATGCCAAATTGATAGGCATAAAATGTTGCCAATTTTATCCTATGTTTTATGGTTGATGTTCACTAATTTTGAATTAATTATTACTAAAGATACTCATTTGTTGTATTTTTTTATTTTTTGGAGAAAGAAGAACAAATCAGGAAAATGGTGTATTCCCATGCAACCGATACTTTTTTTTATTATAAATGGAGCTACAAGTTGAATTTTTGTATGATTCTAGTTGTAAATGATTCTTAATGAATCAAGAGTAGATCCTTTAAAAATTCATTGTAACCGGATAAGTCAGTCAGTCCCTAATTATTTTTTAATCTGGATATTTTTTACAATTGCTACAGACTTGCACTCCTGTGAGATAATTTAAATTTGAGTGCCTTCCTGATATAGGAATAGTGCGAATAATATATCCTTGGAAACCTAAGACATAGATAGAATGTTTACAATTAGAATCAATGAATTCAGAGTTCCTTTGGTTATCCAAAATGTGCTTTGGATATGACAGATAGACATCGAGGATATATAAAGTGCTTTTGCAAACTAGGATGTTAAGCAATCATGACTGGAATGGCCACATCATCGTTCTCTAGCCATGTATGTATTTATTCCCACATCATATGCCAATTCAAAAGTTTAAAATATATCTCTATATTAATTAAAAATATTAATTGGAGAGAGAAAGAAATTAGGAATGTAAGATCATATAATAGGTCACCTTTTATCCTTTCCTAAATTCTCTTAAGAGTGCAACCTACGATTGAAGGTAAATATCACCCATAATGGCCGACCACATTAGAAATAAATGGGAGACCTTGTATTTTCAAATTTTATTTGAATTTATGTATTTATTGAAATAGGATAAATCCTAATTTCCTTATAGGATTAAAGGTAGATTTAGAAAATATCTCCTAGGGTTTTTACTTGCCTCCCAAGCTAGTTTATTGTCCTTATTCCTATAAATACCCATTGAAATTGAAAGCCAATAGATATCATTCAACAAAATTTACAATTGCCAACCCAAAGAGGAATTTGGCTACATCAAGGAGAAAAGAAAGGAAGAATTTTCGGCAACAATATGAGAAGATTCAACCTTTCTTGGAGACATAAGATCAATTCAAAGAGGAATCAATAGGACAAATTCAGCCAAACTTAATCTGCTTCTTCTTTTTCTTCTTTCTTTTTATTCATATATTATGCTTTTTTTTTTATTGATGGTTTATACTTTGAACATGAGTAGCTAATTTTTCCATAAGAATTATGGTTATTTAGTTATTAATGCATGTGTAGTTTAATTCATATTTATGATTATATTTTGTTGTAATTCTAAATGCTTTCATGAAAGTATGAATGGATATAGTATTATATTGGCTTAGCGATAAGGAATATAATATGGAAGCACAATGATATACATGGTCGAAAGGGATATTTTCATGCCTAGCGACACCTTAATAAGAGCTAAATGGGTTTGCATGTTTTAGGATTTAAATTTAGTAGTTTAGATTAGGACAACTATCTTGTACTTACTAAACCATAATGCATTGAGGGATCAACTTTTGGCTATTTTCAGTTAAGAGAGGTTAACTAATGAATGTTTATCATGCATAGAAACTAAATAAGATTAAAAGTGGTGAAGTCATAATCCTTGTCTCATCATCAATTTGAATTTTTGCTTACTTTGTTTTCTTACTTTTCAACTAGTATCAATTTAATTTTCTTTTTAATTTGTTTTCTCAAAACACTACCATTGAACCAGCTTTTGAAATTTATTTTTCTTAGTTTAGCTAACATTAAAATTAGTTATAATGTTAGAGACATTTCCTTGCAGGATCAATATTTGGTTTACTCTAAGCAACTTTATTACTTTTTGATTTGTACAATTTTGAGGAACTAATTTACACACAACTCAAATTACCAGCCCCAAAATTTATTTGTAGCAATCCCTACCACTATCATGCTTTTAAACTTAAATTCGTATTAGTCAATTTAAGATTTCTTTTAAAAGATGAGTAGGGTAGAAAAAATATATCATTCAGGCTTATAAGGGTAGGAAATTTGGTTTCAAAGAAAAATATGGCTCTATTATGCATCCAAGTGCATCCTAAAGGCTTAAATAAGTACTAAGGATAACATTATGCATAAGGTATACTCAAAAGACTCAAACTCAAATAAAAAAAAGGTCTAAATCACATTCTTGGTATGCATTATCCTAGAAATTTGCCTCGAGTGTCAATCATGCAGGTTCTAAAGTTCAATGAAATTTATGCACTCTAAGTCATGTAAGTCTTCTTCAAAAAAATCTAAATTATGCAAAACTTAAATCAATGTGCTTATTTTGTTTGGAAGAAAATAACATAAGAATATAGTTTTAGGCACCTAAGCATGCATAACACAAATTCTTCAATTATGAATAAACACATTTTTAACCAAATTATCATCATAGGCTAATCATATTACCTAAAAATGACCAAACAACACAAAAATGCTTTGAACCTCTCGAGCCAAATAGCTATATTTTTTTATTTTTTATTATTTTGAAATGTTAGACTGAAACAATACTAAACTAAATAAAGTGCTTAAAAATAAGAAACAAGACAATGAACATCAAAGAAACTTCAAACATCAAAGTCCACCCCCAAAACTTAGAATGAACATTCTCTTCAATGATAAAAATAATAGGGTAACAAATAAAATTAAGAGAAAAGACAAGATACTTCCCTAAAGAGGGCAAATCCGAGAGGCATAGGGGTAGCTTGCTCCACAAGCAACCTTTTCTCAAGCTTTCAATTCTTCTATCAACCTCTCTTTCTCAAAATTCGATATCCTATTGTTAAGCTCAAAAAGATTCTTCAAATACCTACCTACTGAGTCACTAAGAAGAAAAATAAAATCTAACAATGACAATAGAAGAAATTATCAATAATAGAAGCAAACTAAGAGAGATGTGAGTTTAGAGAACTTCACTAGATCTTTGACATCGAAATTTAGCAATTCTTCACTTGCAGGCTTGGAAATTAATTTCTACACATGGTATGCGTCCACACCTTGTGATCATTCACCAAATAACATGCGCCCATGTACCTAGGTTAAATAAAATGCTCCACATACAAGAATTAGCTTACTTTTATCAAATTTCCAACAAGCTTCCTACTTGCTTCAAACTCAAAAATAAAAATTTTCTTCATATTTTCTTCAACCTAACCTAGACAACTATCAAACACATATACTAAGAGACATGAAACATCAAACCAAGTCAGAAAAAGTTGAGAGAGTGCCTAAAAATCACCAAACATGAAAGATTATTCTAGGGGTTTTCCTTTAATTTCTTTTCTTTTCTTTTCTTTTCTTCAATCCTGGCTTGATTTCATTGATACGATTCCTTAAGGCTCATTCAAGTCATTAGTTAAGGTCTTGTCCTCAATTTCATGTCTTGATGCCTTTGGATACATATTGAATTGTAGGCTCCTTTCTCCATTTATGATGGTGGGGATAGTCCCTTTGAACATGTCAATGCCAGCCTTACTAGAAATTTGGAAAGATCTTCCTAAAATCTTTAATTCATCTTCATTACCCAATCCTTTTAGAGCCAATAAATCCTTTGGAAATGCAAGGTTATTGATGACAACCACTAAATCCTTGATAATCTCCAATAGTGATGTTGAGTTGCTATAACTTGATATTATAGTGAAATTGCTCCATCCTTGTCTTTTCTTTGAACCTAAGCCTGAGAAAACAAGGAAAAGACATCATGCATAATAAAGCTCTGTATAAAGCTTCATCAAATGGAATTCCTCTAGTTTTACAATTTAAAACAAAAGGCCCTTGTTCCTCAATTTTCCTAGGAAGTTCTAACAAAGTTTCCTTCCTACATTCTTCTTGTCAAATATTGGCATTCTCTTTCCTTTTCCATATATTCTCTAAATCTCTATTCATTAGCATGAGTCCTTTTGTCATCTCAGTTTTTTTTTTTCCATCTCTTTTCTTTGATCTTGTTCAAGTGCTCTTTCTATCTCCTCGATTTCCATGTCGAGCTATGCCTCTTTAGCTTTGATATACTATGGATCCTCTATATCAATCAAGGTATGCTTGGCATTTTCTTCCTTGTTATTATTTTTCCTCTTTTTAGCCTTCCTCAATTGTGATTCATCAAATGACATATTTTCACTTTTAAGCATTGCAACCATAATCTTTTCAAAATGCCTAGCTTGACCCTCCACCTATGCACCTAACATGCCCTTGGGCTTGCCTTTGTATATGTAAAAGACTTTCTTTTTGTTGCCTCACTCACTTCTCAAATTGAGTTTTCCCTTTGAAACATCAATTTTATTTCATACTTTGGGCAAGAAAAGGTCTTTCTAAAATAATTGGAACTTCCTCATCCCTGGTGTTTATCACAACAAAATCCAAGTGATAAGAGAACATGCCCACTTTTAGCGAAAGAACTTCATATGCTCATCGAATATCCCTACTTTCTTGCACACCTATGAAGAGAGTACATTAATATAAGCATCAAAATCACATAAAGCACTAGAAACGTTAAAGCTATTTAATTTGCAAGGAATAGAAAAATCCTTTATCCTTGTTATTTTTCTAGAGTGCTCCATAAGAATGTTAGTTTCTTTCTCTTTCATTTCATCTCTCAAATGGGGAGGTATGTATTTTCCTTCCCTCTTTGGTGTATTCTCGTGACTCTCAGCCTCTTTGGCTTCATTACCATTATATTTTTCTTTTTCTTCCTCCTTGATGGTTAAGGGTTTGGCTTGCTTTTCTACCATTTTTTTGTTTTTTTTTCTTTCTTGGCTATCTCTACCATGTGCACTTGCTCTCTAAGATTAGTCTCGGATTGGTTTGGCAAAGTTCTTTGAGCTCATTTGAATTCACTTGCTAATTAGCCAATAGGAGCCTTAAGTCACTTTATGGTGATACTTCGATTTCTTGCTTCCTGTGCAAAAGAATAAAATACAAATAAAAATATTAGAAGTAGGAGGGTTAATCAAATTAGCCAATGTATCTTCAATTCTAGAAATTCTATTTTCAAAATTATTAGAAGAAAAAGTATTATTAGAAGTAGGAGGGTTAGACATAAGGATTTTTGAACATGGTATACTCGCCATCTTTGGTGATTTTGGCCTTGGAATTGATTTACTTGCTTTGTTTGCCCTCCTTAGTTTCCTTTATTGTTCCATGATAGCTGATTCCTCCATCTCATATCGTATATATGAATATGAATTGTTTTGTTGATTGCCTCCTTGAAATTTACCTACAAAATTCACTTCATTAGTATTTTCATTTTTATTAAGGCAATCATTCTCATTATGCTCATCATTGCCACACAAAAAAACTAGCTAGGTTAGGTTTGCTCCTTTTTTGACAAAATTTTAGCCCATGGATTCCATGACTCTTGAGACAATGCTATTGCTTAAGGCTTCTATATCCAAGCTTTCGAAGCAATTGGTCTCTATCTTCTTCATGGGAGCCTGCTCGGTTTGGTATTAATATGTGCTCATGGAAATGTCTTCAATCAAATTGTATGATTTTTATGCTCTCTTTTTTATGATAGCTCCATCTGCAGCTGCATCTAACAAATGCTTAGTAGTAAATTAAAGACCATTATAAAAAATTTATACCTGCATCCAAAGTGGAAGTCCATGGTGAGGATACTTCCTAATAAGGTACTTGAATCTCTCACATGACTCATAGAGAGTTTCTTGATGCCATTGTTAGAAGTTACGAATTTCATTTCTCATTTTTGTGGTCTTGGCGAATGGAAAAATGTGTCTAAAAATTTAGCCTCCATCTTCTCCCATGTGGCTATAGATCCTGCAAGCAAAGAGTTAAACTAATTTTTTGCCTTGTCTTTAATAGTTCATGGAAAATGTTTAATTCTAAAAGCATCATTAGAAAGACCATTATATTTGCACATCCCACAAATATCAACAAAATTAGAAATATGCTCATTAGGGTCCTCATGAGATAAACCATGAAAATTAACATTGCTAAGCAAAGAAATAGTAGATGATTTGATTTCAAAGTTGTTTGCGTGGATTGGAGGCCTTCTAATGCGAGATTGATCTCCAACTCTCCTATAGGTGGCATACACTCATATTGGTAATTCCCCTTCTTATCATGATTGACCTTGCTCCTCATTGTTCCTAGGTTAAGTGAGTACTTCAAGAATTTCCATTTTATGAACGGCTTGTCTACCTTGGTGACTAGATTCAGCCTCCTTTTGTTTATTTCTTCTTTTTATAAGTGTTTTCTCGAGCATGTGCAAGTCTCCTTATGCTCATAAGCAAAAGGAACCTACAAGACAAAAACAAAAACAACTTAACTCAAACAAAGAAAACAAAATCACGAGAATGATGAAAACTAGATAAAAAAAATCTAGAGAGCAATAAAAAAATGATTTACAAATCAAAATAACTGCAAAAGCATGGAAGGAAAATTAAACAACTTGTATGCCTATCAATGTAAAAGCACATAAAATGATGAAATAAAATGACTAAAACTGAATTTCAACACTAAATAAAAACTAAAAAAACAGGACAAACTTGATGCAAATCAAACAAATAAGTCTAAAATGAGTGCAAAAATATCTTTTTGTATTTTTTATATGATCATAACACAAACAGAAATTAGAATAACTATAAAAAATCCAACACTGAAAACACTCAAAAACCAAAAATGACAAAAAGTAGAAAAAAAAAGTATTTTTTGAATTTTTCAATCTGATTCTTTAATGCTCTAAATAAATCTATAAAATCTATAAATTCACTTCAATATGTCAAAAACAAGCATGCAAAACGAAAAAAATCAAATAAAATCTTGAAGCACTTGAAAAAGTAATTAAAACAAAATTGAACAGAAAAAGTAATCTTGAGGTACAAAGTCCTTGTGGTACTAGTGTACCTGCCAAAGGCATTTTGACACTCATGTCAGCGAAGATGAAATGGCAGGGTTTGAATGGCATAATGAATATAAAGAATTCAATATGTCCTATAATATTGAGTCTCGCTCTAGCTTTTTGCTTTACCTTCTATGGTTTTATAAAGGCCTTGTTCACTTGATTTCCACAGAGAATCTTTATGTAGATGATTTAATGATCTTTCTTGATTTGATTGTTTTGATTCTAATATTGCATATAACTAACTGATCGTGCAGTTAGTTTTTGAGAATGTGATTTCATCCTGATAATTCTCATTGACAGTTGTTAGAGATGTAGATCTGAGCTGAACTTTGTAAATGAGACCAAGGGTTTATTCAAAATCCTATGAGCTGAGTTCTAATAACTGAGGCTTCAAAATTTATGTGTCCACGAATTGAGTTCCTGAATGGGATGCCACGTCATAGTGCTCATCTGGTATGTTAGTGATTTTACATGCATATAGTTAGGCCCCACTATGCAAGGGTTTTAAACCTTGTAAGAGTAGAGTGATATAGACAGCATGCTTCCACTTTCCCACGTCTCCTCATTTTTTGTTATTTTTTAAACTTGGGACACGTGTCTTGTCATGGTTGCTTCATACATCCCTGGCCGTTTCAACTCCTTTTCTTATATCTAGGGTTCTTTCTTTTCAACATTATTACTTTTCACTCTTCTCCACAAGTTCATTCCATTCTTCTTCTCCTTTTTCTCTAGTTCTCGCTTCACCAAGTGTTTCAAAAAGAACTGGTTAGTCTATTCTTTCTTTTTATTTCCTTTACTCAATTTCATTTCCCGCTATGATACTTTTGAATTCCTTTGTCTTTGCAACTTGAGATTCAATAGATTCGTTATGTATAGGGATAGGGTAAGCAGTGATTCTTACTCTAGTTCTAGTGACAATCATCCTAGAACTATAATTAGGGAATCTCTTTCAGAGAATCTGGCTGGGGTCCTCTAAAGATTTTTTTCGATTACTTTCGATTTCGAAGGTTTTAACCTCAATTGATAATTCTGGATGCAAAGAGAGATCTACCGAGTATCTAAGTGAAGGTCATAGGAAACAGATTCTGTCAATTTATCAGTCTCGGATCAAGAGTTTTCGGGCTCTAACTCAAATTCAAAATTGTTTTGGGATTTTCTAATTCTGTAAAACTTAGCATAGCCACATCTGTTGAGTGTGCCATGTTTTTTTAGGAAAATGGCCTTTTGTTTTCATGTCATTCCCTTCAAGTTCAGACTTCACCTTCCTCTCCTTCATTTTGTTCGTGCTTTTCTTTTATATTTTGACATTGCTCCTAGACAGCTCATGCAGAATTATTGGAGAACAATTATGGTAGTTCAAATTTTGGAAATCCTGCACAGGTTACAACTGGATCCTTCTGTTCTAGTCAAGTAGTATCATGTGAAGGAAAATATCCACTAGAACATCTCATGCCGAATTGTTGCAGAACAATTTTGGTTGTTCAAAGTTTGGAAAACCTACACAGGCTTTAACAAGATCCCTGTGTTCTACTTAAATGTTATCATGTGAAGGAAACTATCCATGAGACATAAAATGTTTTCTAGGACCTGGCCCGTCATAGATTGTTGGACATTCTTTTTTTGTCTCAGGAGACTAGAGTGAGTTTGCTGGTGAAATTATGAGGCTAGTCAGGTCCGAATGAAATTTGATTTTGGTAAGAAATCTCACTCTGTACTACAAGTTTTCTTCTTTTAGTTTGACTTGATTTTTATCTTGTCTTTCTGTAGATCGATGGCTGAACATCAAGCATGTTTCTTTTATGGTTGAACAAGACTTATCCACCGAAGAGTTGTTAAAGGTTGTTAATCGCAATTTATCTGAGATTCTGACAAAGGAGAATCTTATTGCTTTGGGCCTTCATCCTGCTGGTACGCATTTTCATACATTTTTTTTTTTGTGAATTTGACTTTTGCTAGACCTTGCAAAGATGGCTTCAGAGAAAAAAGTTGTTGTCTTATCTCCTAATAAGCTTAAAAAGAGTCAGGCTTTATCCTCTAGAGAAGCCAAGATGAGTCAAGGGAAGGCTTTGGAAGAAACCCCAAGGGCAGATCTCAAGTGGAGATTGTTGAAGTGGGAGGCTCAGATTCTAAACTTCTTGAGCGCAGGGTATCCATTGGTGGCCAAAAGAGGTTGAATTCTGCTGGGGAACACCTTCCCTAAAGAAAATGAAGGCGGCGTCTCAGTTAACTGAACATTTTTATGCGGGTAACGAAGGCCTAGCGAGTTAAATGGGAAAGATAACAGTTACATTCCTCTAAAGGCTCAATATCCACCATAACAATGATGCTGCTGTAAAACTTACTAGGGCTTTGATTTCGCCGTCAGATGAAAAGAAGGATTTTTCTACTCCCTCATCAATCTTTTGTCATCAAGTAGCTTTTTGAGGTATAGTGGTAACAAAACACTATAATTATTTTAATTATTATTATCTTTGTGGTGATAACATACTTACCTTTCCTAGAACGCCATGGTTGCCTATGGCAAAGTCAAACTGCACAAAAAAAAAGGGTGCAAGTCTTAGGAATGAATTGTCTCTAGCTAAGAAAGCCCATTTTGAAATGGTTTAGAAGAACAACTCCCTTGGCAAAGCTTGTCAAGATGTGAAAGGTTCCTTTGTTCAAACTTCAAGAAAGAAATATGCTTTGGTGGCCTAGAATGGAGCTCTCAAGGCCGACTGCAATTGATTGCTAAGAGAACAAGAAGGGGCAAAACAATATATTGTTGAGAAGACCAACAAAGTAGTTAGGGCGAGAAATGAAGCTAGCTTACACGCCAAGAATTTTCATAAAGCACTAAAGCTTTCCAGGTTTAAGTATCAGATAGGAGAGGCCAAGGGAATTAAAATTGGTCAAGAATAGGGTAAGGCAAAGTATGTTGTGCTGAATCCCCTGCCAAGGTCCCCTCGGCCAAAAATGCCCGAGGAAGAAAAACTCCCCTTATCTAATGTTGATACTAAGGATGAGACCACCCCTGAACATGATTATGTTCCTGCTATCGTGGTTTTTCACTACTACCACTCTTGTTGTTGTTGTTTCTTTTGTGGAACCTACAGGCCCTTGACCGAGCTTGGGGGAATTGACATGGCTATTTATGATTTTGCAGTTGACGAGGCTCTTCCCAATCATAGTAACAAGTAATTTTTCTATTATTCTTTTGTATCGGCTTCAAACCCTTTTTATTGGGATCTTTTTGTTAAGATTGTTGTTTTGATAAATTAAAGATTCCATTTCTAAAGAATGAAAGATAAAGATTCCATTTCTAAAGAATGAAAGATTCTATTTTTTAAGTATTCCCCCCCCCCCCCCCAACTTTTTTATATTCTTAAGAGAATATGAAAAAGTATTTTAATCTCGTAGTTAACGAAGAAAAAATGTTTTAGTTGCCTCAATTTGATTTTGTGTGAGCTTATTTTATTTTTGCACCATCTATTTGTGGCATGGTTAAACCTTTTAGGTTGAACACCATATAAGAATAGATGAGCTTCTTGTTGCAATCATGGTTCGAAGCTTAGCAGTCTGAGACTAATTTGTTGCCTTTACTAGGCAGCTTGAATTGTACCAATTCTGCATAGCTTGTTTTTTTTTTCCAACTCAAGATTGGCTTGTCATATTTTCCATACCGAGGCTGGCTTGTTTTTTAGGTTACCTGTTTGAGATTGAATAAGTTTCAAGTTTTAATTTTTCTGCGATTTTCTTGGTGGAAATAGAAGAATTGTAACTGCCATGAATATGTACTAATTGTAGATAATATTTTCAAGACTTGGATATTTATTACCTATTTTATGATAATAGTTGAAAAAACTCTTCATAATTATCCCCATTGTGAAAGGAAAAGGATTTGTTTTTTCATCCATTGATTTTACCCTTGCTTTCTAATCTTGACCGTTGCTTCAATTTATAAATAGCTAGTTTACTTGGCCTTACCTAGTCATATCTTTTCTTCTCATGCCTCAATGTTTGAATGCCATGAAATCATCATCATTGGTATCCTTTTTGCCTTTTTTGATTTTGAATAAAGGTTTTGACGATGATGCCGGTGCTGATAGTTTCATTATTTTATGTTGGTTGACTAATTTCTTCCCTTTATTTGGTATCAGTGATGATGATTTCAGAGTGTTATTTTCCCTTCGTTGCAAGATAACAACCCATTGGGGGTAATTTTTGGGAAGTCTGTGTAGATGAACCATAATTACCCTCATTGGGTGTGGTGGAGATTTCAACTGCGAGGCTTGTGCCCAAGCCTATTTTTATCTAGCTTCTTAGATTGTCGCCGCTCAGCACCAATGATGATGATTTCATATGGTTTCTTCTGTTTTGGGAGAAAGTGCCTTTTTGGTATTAATTACCATTATGTGGTTCTTACCTTTCTGAATGGGTTTGACTCCCTTAGGGTTTGTCTTCAAACCATCTGTTGGTGATTTTGATAGAGGTGTATTTCCTTGGGCTCCTTTGCTACTTTCCCAAATCAAATTGATTGGAGTTCCCTCTAGAGGCAGAAAGAGGTAGCCTTGAGGTAGTTCTTGGAGGGAAGATTTCAAGAAGACTTTGAAGCTCAGAGAAGAACCTGGTATGTCAACTTTACCACATAAAAGATTTATTTTTTTGTATATTTATTTATGTCTTAGGCTTGTAATCTTTTCTTGATTGAAAGGTCTTTTTGTAAATCATTATTAAATGAATAAAGAAAAAGATGTTATTGGAATAGTTTTCCTTATTGACATAAACAAATATTGAAAATTTTAAAAGAAAGAATTTGCGTGATAAATTCTTAAATTTTATGTATTCCAACTTCTCGGTATATTTGTCCCATCCATGTCTTGAAGTTTGTATGCTCCAGGTCGCGTTATCTCTTTGACCTAGTACGACCCTTTCCAATTTTGGCCGAGTTTTCCTATATTGAGCAGTTGAGTATTTTGGAACACTTTTCTCAATACATTTTCCCCGACTCAGAACTTATGAGGCCTTACTCCTTTGTTGTTGTGTCGAGCTATGATTTGTTGATATTGATTGAGTTTGATTGATGCGGCTTCCCGTGTTTCTTCTGCTTCGTCTAAAGCTTGAAGCATCAATTGGTCGTTCTGTCGTCCAAGTTCCCTACTTGTTCTAGCTATCTTAACTGAAATCTCTGCTAGCAAAACTACCTCAATGTCATATACAAGTGAAAATGGGGTTGATCCTATTAGGCCTCAGATATTAGTTTTGTACTCCTTAAGACTCTATGCAGTTCTTCTGCCCATTTTCCTTTAGCTTTCTCCAATCTTTTTTTCAATGTAAAAAACATCATTTTGTTTGATGCCTTGGCTTGACTGTCCCCCTGTGGATGCCTCAGTGTCAAAAATCTAAGACTAAGTTTCCATTCCTTGCAAAAACTTGTGAACTTGTTACTAATGGACTGGGACCCGTTGTCTAAGATTATTACCCTTGGGAGACAAAAATGGCAAATTATAAACTTCCAGATGAACTAGACTAGATATGTGTCTTTAATTGCTACATATGACTCTGCTTCTATCCACCTTGAGATATACTGCGTAGCTACCAGGATAAACTTCTTCTGAGCTGGTGCCTGAAGCAACAGGCCTATGATGCCAAGTCCCCATTGGATAAATGGCCACAGGCTCAATACAGTAATTAGCTAATTTGCAGAGAGGTAATGCATTGGGGTAATTTTTTGGCACTTGTCACATTCTCTTACATACTTTTCTGAGTCCCTTAATAGAGTTGGCCAGTAGTAGTCGTGAAGCATGATTCGCCTTACCATGAATCTTCCACTTGAATGATTTTTGAAGAGACCCTCATACATCTCAGCCATTACTTTGTGTGTTGATTCGGGTCTGAGGCAATGCATCAAAGGTCCCAAATAAGATCTTTTGTATAATTCTCCATCCACCAAGTAGTATATGGCTGCCTTTAACCTAATTTTGCCTTCTTCAAAATTATCAGCTAAAAAGTTTCCTCTTTTAATATATTAGAGAATTGGTTTGGTCCAATTTTTGGTCCCTTGGTTCAGATTAAGAACTTGTCACTTTTCTTCTTTCACTATGCTCCTTTATGATAGAAATTCTATTGGAATTGTTCGTTTGTAGTGGGATTTTATAAAAGATGCGATGTTTGCTAATGCATAAGCATGGAAATTTTGTTCTCTAGGTGACTGGTTTATCTTGATCTTTTTGAATTCCCTTAATCAATTGTTTCACTTTCTCCAAGTATGATGACATAATCAGGTTGGAGGATGTAAAGCTTTCAGTGACCTGGTTGACAACAACTATGGAATCGCTGAACACTGAGACAACTTTTTCCTTAAACTTTTTAGCTAACTAGAGTCTTTCTACCAAATTTTCATATTTTAACTCGTTGTTCGAAGCTTTGAATCCAAAGCCAAGGGAATGCTCTATCATTCTTTGTTTGGATTTTCCAGTAAAATGTCAGTTCATGCTCCCTTTTTTCATTTGAGAATCCATCAATATATAGGTTTCAGACTTAGGCTGATATTTGTCCTTCTTTGTCTGGTTGATTAATGACAACAAACTCTACTATGAATTTTGCTAAGACTTGAGACTTCATTGTTGTTCTTGGTACGTATTTGATGTGGTATCTTCCTATTTCTATTGCCCAGGTGGCGGTCCATCAGTTTAGATCTAGTTTATGAAGTACATATCAAATTGGATGGGCCGGGACCACTTTTACCACATGGCTTTGGAAATATGGCTTCAGTTTTCATGCGGTTGTAATGAGGGCTAGAATCAACTTCTCCAAGCTCGAATACCTGGATTTAGCATCTAGCAAGGTCTTGCTAATATAATAGATAGGATGTTGTCTCTTACCTTCACTTTTGGTTAGCACCGAGGTGACTGCTTTATCTGAGATGACCAAGTATAGCTGCAGGATGTCATATGGACTTGGTTTCACCGAGAGTGGCGGTGAACTGAGATAGTGTTTTAATTCTTTAACAGCTACTTCTCAGTCTTATGTCCACTGGAAATCTTTGAAACCTTTTAGGATGTTGAAAATTTGTGACATTTGTTTGAGGATCGTGAAATGAAGGACTCAAGGCCGAAATTCTTTCGATCTCCTTCATGACTTCCTTTTTTTTTCCAGGGAGATGGCATATTCACTAGATCTTTGATTTGACTCGGATTGGCCTATATTCCTCTTTGTGTCACGACGTGCCCTAGGAACAAAACTACGGTGACTCCGAAGGTACATTTACTTAGGTTTAGTTTCACTACCTTTCTATTACATTGAAGGTCTACTTTAGATGCTCCAATTGGTATTTCGATATGATTGATTTCACCAACATGTCGTCAATGTAAACTTCCATGGTTTTGCCAATGTGTTTATAAACATATTGTTGACTACCCTCTGGTAGGTTGCACCAGCATTCTTACGTCCAAAAGGCGTTACTTTATAGAAATATATCTCTCTTCCAGACATGAATGAGGTCTTCTCTTGGTCATCTGGATGCATGAGGATCTACTTGTATCATGAGTACGCATCCAAAAATTTCATTAGTTGGTGGCCTACCATAACATCGACTAAGGTGTCAATCATTGGTAACGAGAAGCAGTCTTCTAGGCAAACCTTATTGAAATTAGCAAAATCTATGCACACTCTTGATTTCTCCTTATTCTTCCTTACTACCATGACATTAGCGAGTCATTCAGGGTACTGAACTTATAGTCAAGCCATTGTCTTATAGTATTTTTACCTCTTCATTAATGATTTGGTTTTTTTCTGGGGCAAATTTTAGTTTTCTACTTGAACTATGATTGACGTTGAGCTTGTGGGTTATTACTTCAAAATCTATCCCCGGCTTATCGAATATGACGCAGGCAAAGCATTTTTTCTTTTCCTTTAAGAATTTTAAAAGTTTTCGTCTTGTCTTGACATCTAGTTTGGTGCCGATATGGACTTTTGCTCGGGCTTCTCCTTATCCAGATATACCTCATCGATAAATTCCTAGGCTTCTTTTGCTTCTACTAAAAGGACATCTAGACTCAGTAATTGCTATTTTTCTTCATAAGTCTTCCCTTTCAAAACTGAGACATAGCACGAATGGGTATAGACTTGGTCAGCCTTGATTTTCTCTATTTTCCCACACACAGAGAACTTGATAACCTAATGATAATTGGAAGGCACAACCTTCTTGGCATGTAGTCGTGGTCTTTCCAGAATCACGTTATAAGCTGAGTCAGCATCTATGACCATAATTTTGGAATAAATGGTCACGCTGTGGGTCTCCACTAGTAGAGTTACTTTTCCAATAACTCGACTGGTTTCACCACTTAATCCTACCAAGTTCATTATTCTTAATTTTTGGATTTCATTGAGATCCCACCCCATGCTTTATATAGTTGCTTTGAAGATTAGGTCGATTGAACTTCCATTATTGATCAGGATAATTTATTTACTATTCTCGATTGGATTACTAGAGCATCATTGTGGAGGTAATGCAACCCCTTAGCATCAGCTTTTGTGAAAACAATAAATGGGATCAAAATAATAATTTCGAGATTTTTTATTATTTACCTCGATTGAAATCACCTTAGCCTTTTTGATGTGATGCTTCAGGGCTGTCATGGTGTCTCCTCTACCAGCAAAATCTCTATGAATAACTGGCACCTCTCCATCATCCTTCTTCTTTACTTCTATTCTTTTTCTCAGAGAAGTTCTCCGATTTTCACCCTTCTCAGATTTTTCAGAAGGAATGAACTCCTTCAAATGTCCTTTCTTAATCAAATATTCAAATTCGAATTTCAATTGTTACCATTTCGCTATAAGATGCCCATAGTAATTGTTGAAAGCACATAATTTCTTGTTATCCCAGTGCTAAGGTCTAAAACCATATTCTTTGGCCATCTGACATAATCTTTGATTTCCAAGTGCTTGACCATTTTGTCTTGAATTATACTCAGGGAATAAAACTTGAACGCATCACAATCTTAGTCTGTGTTTTGGCGTGGGTTCTACAAGGATTCTCTATTGCTTGTCTCTGCCTCGGGATGACTCACGACTCTGCTACTTCCATTACTGCTTTGGGATTCCAACATTTTCTCTATTAAAGTGTTGAGTATAACCTTTTAGGAATTCAAACTTAGCTTGAACTATGGTGAATAGATGGTTTGCCAATTTTCTGACTTTGGTACTGGATGAAAATTGTTCTCTGAATTGGTTAACCAACTCCCCGAAAGAGTTTATTGATTCAGACTCAAATGAGAGCAACTCTTTTAAACTTATGCGGAACATCTTACACATAACTGCTTCCTTTTTTTCATGTGGAAGACTGACCAGACACATGGCATGCCGATAAATTGTCAAATGCTCCATTCAGTTGATAGTTCCATCATAAAGGTCAAACTTTGGAGCAGTAAACCTCCAATGGAGGTTAATGTTAGCAATCCTTCAACTGAAAGGTGTTTGGATCAGGTTGGTGATTCATCTACGATCAAATTGTTGCGCACCGCTCTTCTTTTTTTTGAATTCGTCTTTGATTATCCGCTTCAGGTCATCAGTTATATGATGTAGTTTATGCTCATGTTCGTTGTTATAGCTTTCCCTTCTTAGTCCATTCTAAGTTAAATTTCGAGTCCGCTTGTCCAAAACGTGCATGTCTACTTTTATGGCTCATTCTTTGTTCGGGATCCTGATCTCACTATTGATTCAGATAGAAATTGAGTTTCGACTCTTCCCCCGTGAACCATTTTTTCATACATATGATAAAAAATTAAAGACTTTCAGTTTTGGCAAGGGTGTTGACTCGTTCTTGGACTTGGATTCTTTGGCTAACTCTTGATTCAGCTTCTTTATATCTGCCATTTCAGCTTGTAATACTTTTACTTTAGTTTGAAGGGCAACAATTTGCTCTTCTTGTGGTGTTGGTTCTTCAGGAATAGTTGGGAGAATGGTTCTATAATTAAACATGGTGGCAAACTTATTTCTGACTTCAACTGTTACTTTTTCTATTTTTCCCTAACCTGACGCCCCAAGCTTTTCGAGTCAAAAATCGCATCGTTACATGGAACTTCAAGATTAGATGATACCGATATAGCATGGTCAACTTAAAAGTCCTTGGAGTATGGGTGTAATTCTTGCTAAAGGCACTCCAACGCTGAAGTCAATGAAGAAGAAATGGCAAGGTTTGGATGGCAGAATGAATATAAAGAATTCAATATGTCACGTACATTGAATCTCATTCTAGTATTTTGCTTTACCTTTGATGGTATTTATAATGGCCTTGTTCATTTAATTTCCACAGAGAATCTTTACATAAATGATTTGATGATATTTCTTGATTTGATTGTTTTGATTCTAATATTGATTATAACTAACTGATCGTGCAATTAGTTTTTGGGACTGCAATTTGGTGCTAATATCTCTCGTTGACGATTGTTAGAGATGTAGATCTGAGCCGAACTTTGTAACCGAGACCAAAGGTTTATTGGGAACACCATTAGTTGAGTCCGAATAAACTTGAGGCTTTGGAATTTCTGTGTCCACAACTTGGGTTTTTTAGTGGGATGCCACGTCATAGTGCTCATTTGGCATGTTGGTGATTTTATACATATACACTAACAAACACTGAAAATTACTAGAAAAAAAGAAACACATTTTATATTATTCTTTGACTCTAAGAAAATAAACGAAATTAAAGACTCAAAAGATGCAATAAAAAAAAATCAAAGATACAAATTAAACTAAAAAGTAATAAAAACCAAAAATAACAAAGAAATAGAAAACTTATCTCTTTTGTCTTCAAACACGATTATTGACCTTTAGTTGGTGATGATATTATCTAAATTACAGCAGCTTCAAATCCTCCTCAAGTGAAAAAAAAATAAGATTGCAAAAAATAAGAAAAAAAAACATTGTTATATAACTAACCAAAAACAATTTAACCAATACAAGCTAAGACGTAGAACAAGTGGTATTGAGAAAGAGAGGAGAAAATTCTATATACTTATGCATCTTATGCCATATCTCATAGCCTCTATATATAGGCATTTACATAATAAAAGTTACAAATAAAACTAAATGATATTGATGATCACTAATGGCATAGTTTATATATGACTTTACACAATTCACATAATAACATAGATTGCAATGGCATAATGATCTTGATTAATGACTTTCAATGCTGGTTACAAATGGTACAAGAGTAATCAAGTTTCATATTATATTGATGGACATTCATAATATTCATAATACTCCCCTTTGAATGTCTATCATATATGGAATATACTTACATTAAAACTTTACTAGGAAACCCCAACGAGATAAAACCATTGCGAAGGAAAAAGAGTACAATATTTATATGTATGATAATGTATATGTTGATCTGCCACGTTAAAAATTTTGTAAGAAAAAGTTCAGTGAGACGAAACCTTGACTAAAGAAGAAGAGTACATAAAATGTATTTATCCACATGATTGTGGCACTTCTAGTGCATGTGAATGTTAAATTGTCTCATTAAATCTTTACCAAGAAAATCCAATGGAACAAAACCTTGGAGAAGGAAAAAGATTAAACCGAACCTCCATATAAACCTCTCAGAAATAAAAATCCTTATTAATTTTAGTAATGTCCATATATATCTCCATATTTATAACTCTCATTTGAATATTATTGTGCCATGTTCATGCCTCGTTAAAAACCTTGCTAGAAAATCTGGAGGAAAAAACAAGCTAAGGGAAAATGAGAACATGTACAAACGCTACTATGCAGTTCAAGGTTGCCTCATTAAAATATTTGATCAAGAAAATCCCGAAGGATAAAAACTTGACTACAGAAAAGGAGTACAACCATAAACCTTATAAGCTCGATAGGCCTAGCAAAATGTCACACGACACGAAATGACACTATAATTTGCGAGTTTGGATTCGCAGTATCATATCAGTTTGATATCAGTGTCACGCGATAAAACATGATAAGAAAACATGTTGGATTGGGCAAAACCCATTGGAACCCATTTGACCCGTTAGTAAAAGGTACTTTTGTAATTTTATATAATTTATATGTAATTTTTCTAATAGTAACATGTTAGGTCATCTAAGTATTTGAGTTACCCGGTTCCTGCTAGCCATTGCATTGCGTAACTTGAAGAAATCAAGATTCTAGAATTTCTTTTTCTTCTTCTACTCTACTAGTGGGAACTTTCTCTATAGAAGAAAATGGCAGTCCACTCCACTCTAGTTTATGTAACACCCCGTCCCGGGGAAAATATTGAAATTTCTCAAAGTTGACCGAGTTGACCAAGTTTGACCAAGGAAGGGCTCAGGGTTGACTTTTTGTGTGAGCGTGCTATGGTTTTGACCGTAGTACCGTTGCGTAGAGCTAGTCGATACGAGTTCGTAGACTAGTAGTACGCTCAATTCTGAGTTAAGACCGAGAAGTTATGGCTGAAATAACATGAAGGGCATTTTGGTAATTTTGCTGTGGCACGGCAAAATTACTATTTTGCCCCTGCCTTTAACAAATTTATCCAGAAGGATTTGGAGGAGAGGCACGCGCACAGCACACGCACGGCCAGCCCCCCCTCTCGCGCAGCACCCCCCTTCGCGTGACTTCCGACCGCCCGGCTTCGCCAGCCACGGTCAATTTCCGGCTAGATCAGGCCGGAAATCACCCGGAAAATGACGCCGCCGACCCCCTCTCTCCTTTGGCACTGGTGGCTTGCCGTGATGGGGTCCAGATCGCCGGGAAAAGCGAGAAATCCGGTCAGCTGCATTTTCGCGATTCTCCGGATTCCGGCGGAGTCAGGCCGGTCCACTGCCCGGGAAAGGTTCGCCGGGACCTCCTCTCCCTTTCCCCACCGTTTTCAGGCCGTGAAACGCCGTGATGTCGCCGAAAAAATTTGTAAAGCCGACGGACCCGTTTTCCTCCGATCGCCGGACTCCGGCGTGTTTCCGGCTGTGGGTGTGGTCCTTTTCCCCTATTTTGGACCTCCCGAAGCTAATTCCGGTCTCCGTTCATCTCGAAGCTTGCTCGTGTGGACTGCGTGATTTGAGGGTGCTCGGCCGCCGCTTCCCAGCCATTTTCCGGCCACCACCGGCGGCGGTTGGACGAGGTAAAAATACAGTTGTACTCTACTCCTTTCAAGCTTCGTTTTGACATATAATTCGAATGTTATAACTGAGTATTGGAATTTACCCGGTTTGAATGTGATGTTAATAATTGTTAAAATAAAAATTGTTGTTAATTGGTGATATAGATATGTGTGGTGATGTTTTGGTGTTACTGTGGAATGAGTTGGTGTGCTGAAATTATAGGATTGATTGTGTGGTTGAATTTCGGGATTATTAATAACGGTTCGGATTATATATATACATATTATAATTGGTCTGTGGATTAAATACGTATATGTGGATTTGGGTGTTAATCATTTTGTGGCCTTGTGTATGAGGATCTGATCATGTGAACTGCTTTGTGAAGTATATATGTATGTATATGACGATTATGAAATAAGTAATTACTGTGAATGTTTGTATCATGTTTTTGTCTTTGGAATAAATACTGGATATAATTGTGTGGATGAGAACTGCTTGGGCGAGGAATCATGCCGCCAAGCTATGGTTGTTATTTTATTAATTGGTTGGAAAAGCTTGATGGAATGAAAGATGTGTAATTGGTGATAACCGGAAAATGTGTGTTTGTGAATGTGTTTGACTGTAGCATATTTGGTATAAATATGCTGTTGGAACTACAGGTAGCTTGATCCCTTGTAGAAAGGGTATGTAGGCAGCTCAGTTTAAACTGAGTGCAGCTACACCGTACTTAAATAGTATATTTGTTTAAGTGTTGAGTTACATACTAATTGGTGATCTAATTGTGTGGGAAATGCGTGCTGGTAGAATAATTATGGTATAGAACTGGTTTTTCTTGCAGGTTTGTAGCTTTTAGCATTTTTGGAGAGTGTTAGAAACAGCCGAAATGCTGCCGAAATTTTTAATAAAATCTCCGGCAGTAGTGAAACCTTTCGATCTGTTATTCTTACCCTTCAAAATTTTGTTTAACGGGTTTTCACGACTGCTTGTGGCTTAGTGGTAACATTAAGTCACGCAGGCAGGATCTTTGCGGGTCGGGTCCTGTCAGTTTAGGCAGGTAGTCTCCTCTAATCTCTTGATCTTTCCTCTTTTGCTATTCAAATCCTATATGTGAGGACCAAAAAGCTTCCATAACTTTTCTTGAATCAATTTGTAGATTTCTCATATGGGTGTTTTTGTAGGCGAGTGATGACTGAAAATGATGATTTTGATTTGGTAATCGAGTTGGGTTTGGACCAACTTGGCATCCTTTAATTATTAGAAATAAAAGAAAACAAATAAATAAACAAGTAATATAAATTTGAGTGTGATCTTTCAAGAGGCGAATCAAAAGTATTTATTTTAATTTTATTTTTAAAAAATATTTAACAGAGTAAGAAACCAAACAAGAGTAGAAAAGGACTTGGGTATGGACAGTATGGTTGTGAATTACAAATTGAGTTTATGGTGGGTATTTAAGCATAAATATCAAAATGTAAAATATCAGGGTATCACTTGTTTTTTTTTTAATTTTTGTTTTGTTTTGTTAAACAGGGTATCAATTATTAGTAAAGTAATAAGTGTAAATCTAAATATGTATATATGCTCTATGATCATTGCCTTATTGGACACCTCATTTGTAAGAGAGAAGTTGTGTATGTATGAGAAACTAATGAAATGTATATGAACTTCTTGTAGTTACAGATTTAATGAGATGTTAAATTTATTGTCTCAATCTAAACTATGTTTTAATAGTTTTAAGTTTGTGAAATTGATTATGACTTATCAAATGATGTAACATATATGAATTTTGTATTCATCAACAATTATTGGTTAGATTGAACTATAAAATAAATTCACATGCACAAAGACATATGCATTCATTAAAAGTATTAATTATAACATTTGTTATTTTCTTTAATGTATGTATTGTAGATGAATTCAATTGATTTTGATGATGATGATTATGTTGAGGTTTCAACTAGAATAAGTGCTAGTGCTACCACGGACACTACAAAAAGCACTGAGGAAATTCATACAAAAAAAAAATAAGGCTTACACGGTAAGGGTGAAAGTAGAAAATTGAGATCACCTGCTTGGAAATTATTTGAGGAAATGCCACTTAGTGAGGATGAAAAGAAATGTGCTAATTGTAGGCAACATAGGATAATATATGTATGTGATAGTTCTCATGGAACAGGAAATATGTTGCATAATATTCCAAATTTTCTTAAGAAACAAGATCATGATATTACACAAATGATTTTATCTAGTTCTCAAGGACATGCTTTGATGAGATCTCCAACTTTTTATTATAAAAACTTTCGCAATTTGGTCATAGAGGCAATTATAAAGCATGATATGGCTTTTAACTTTGTTGAACATAAAGGCATAAGAGCTATATTTTTGTTGATCTCAAATTGCCATGTAGGAACACAATTAAAGCATGCATGTTGAGGATGTTTAAAACAAAAAAACAAAAGCTTCATAATTTGTTAGTTTCAGTTCAAGGTAGAATAAGTTTGACATCAGAATTATGGACCTCTGTATCAACTTATGATTATATTATATATTCTTATTGCCCACTTTGTTGATCAAAAATGGAAATTGCAAAACTTAATTTTTGTCATGTGCCCCCACCTCACACTGGTGTTGCATTGTCGGATAAAGTTAGTTTAATGATAATTGATTGGGGAATTGAAAAGAACTAATTTTCTATTACATTGGACAATGCATCTGTTAATGATTGCTTTGTTAAGATTTTTAAAAATCAATTGAACTATAAGGGTGTACTTTTGATGAGTGGTCAATTTTTTCATGTTCATTGTTGTGCTCACATATTGAATTTGATTGTCCAAGATGGACTATAGGAGATTGATGATTCAGTTTCAAAGATTAGAGAATGCATCAAACATATTAAAGGTTCTTCTAGTAGAAAGCATAAATTTTATGATTGTGTTGAACAAGTAGAGATGGTAGGTACTATGTTTTAGGTATATTTTATTCCTTTTTACTGTTTGTAAAAATATTAAAGGTTTAAGTTCTTGAATTTATATACATTCATTAAAAGTATTAATTATAATATTTTGTATAATGTAGGATTTTGACTTTTCTTACAAAGATGGTGTTGATTCTTCAAGTAAAAAGACTGAACTTGATAAATATTTTGATGAAGAAAAGCTAGACATAAAAGCAATATTTAGATATTCTTAGTTGGTGGAAAATCGAGCAATGTTGTTATCCAATACTTTCTAATTTGACCCGTAATATTTTAACTATGCCAATTTCAATAGTTGCCTTGGAGTCTACATTTAGTATCGGTGGTAGAGTGTTGGATCGATACCACAGTTCATTAATGCTTGAAAATATGCAAACTTTGTTATGTACTCAAGATTGGCTTTTTGGCAAAAGAGGTAAAATAATGGTACATTTATATTTCAATATATTTTACTGGATTCACCATTTTTATGTATTACAACGTCTTTTTATTTTCTTCTATTTGCTTAGCTCAAGATGCAGATAAAAGTCCCTTTGAAGAAATCACATAGGATGTATTCAATTTGAATATTGAGGAATCTATGTCCGAACAATGCTCAAATAGTGTTTTTGTCGATGTTTAAAAGGTTGAAAATAGAAATTTATATTAAACTATTTTTATAATTATTTAGTTATTTTTTAATAGTTAACTTTTATATTGTTTAATTTTTTTTTAGGGTCCAATGAGATCCATATCTTGGTAATGGTGGAAAGAGACAATTTATTTTTTAAAGATTAAAACATTGATGTTCTATATTTTATCTTTTCTATTACTTATGTTGGATTTTCAATGTTAGTTTGGATTATAATATTTTAAATATTTTAAATTGACAATTGTAATGCATAGTCTTTAGCTGTAATAGATATTTAATATGACCTTAATTTGTAATATTTTGAATTGACAATTATTTATCATTTGAATATACTTTAATTTATATAAAAAAAAATAATAGAACAATCATGTATAGGCCTAGTAAACACGAATAAAATATGACATGAACACGAAATGATATGACATAAACACGATTCAACTCGAAAGCTAATGGTTGGATTTGGATAAAAAAGTTTGAAATGACACAACACGATTCAATATGACATGTTGCTAGGCCTAAAGCTTGACCTACTAGGTTGATAAATTATTCGTTCCCCCTGATGAAAACAACTAATAAAGTTTGCAAATGCCTATCCCATATAAATGGTTCTCAAAAATACCATTAGACAATGACTAACAAATAAATATGCAATATTATTACTTGAGCGAACTTGGTGGATTTATATTTCACCACTCTCTAGTCGTTTATGTATATAAACTAACTTATTCTATATATCTTATTAAAAATATCCATTTTTTATTTGTGCAATGCAAGTTGCATAATCCTAAAACAATATATTGAGTTTTTTTTGTTCAAGGCTAAGCCACGTGACTCATAAATGTGCTCAATTAAGGATCTCAAACATACACACTCACGCCTTGCTATGTGCAGTGCTAAAATCTGTAAATGGTTTTAGAAGGTCAAAACCAATGTTTGCTTATTAGACCTCCAATATATCACAGTACTTCCTCTAAAAGACATATAATCAGCAAGTAATATGGTACTATGGAAATCAAATATTTAGAATCATAATAACTCATTTCAGGGGTTAATATCAACCAAAATCTATAAACCCTCAAAAATAATGAAGAGCATACTTAACATCAATCCAATGTCTTCTGGTGGGTACAACACTACACTACTTAGATAGCAAATCCATTACAAATGCATATCAGACCTGATGCAATTTGCAAGATACTTAAGTGCTCAAATGATCGATGTTAAGAAAAGGAATATATTGCCTTAACACCCTTTCACTAACCTCTTTAGTTCTAAAAGATGTCGACTCACTTCCAGTGATTAAATTGTCATTGTGCTATTTATATTATCCACACATACTGCAATAAATAATGAAGTCGTTCTTAATGAACACAAAAGATCAAACCTCATTTTTTTACATTTCCTTACTTCAAAAGGTGACCTCATAAACAATTATAAAATATACATATGAATTTCTTTAAACCATACAATGATTTATGTAGTTTAATTCTATATATGTTTCGAGTATCATTTTTATTCAAACTCAAAATTTTAAGTCCATCAGTGAACTTTACATTAATATTTGTGTCCATTGACTCACACTACATCCATTGTCAAACTAATAAGATAATAGAATGTAATATGATTCATATAGGAGAATAAATTACATGAGAATTGACGTTAGACTTCTGCAAAAACTATAGGAAACTACTTGCATTATATTTAACCACCTTATTATGCTTTCTTATAGATACCCACTTGCATCCAAAAGCAATCACATTAACATTACACATATATAACAAGTCTAGTTCAAATTGGATAGGATCTTTCCATTTAATACAACTAGAATGCTTATGGCATCCAATTGATATATAATATTTATGTATATGTAAATGAGTATATATGGGTGTAAAGAAACACACTAGTTCAAAGTATTTCACCTAAAATGCTAAAAGGAATCCCTTTAGGTCGTGGCTGCCAGATGCATTTCGTAATTCGCCCCGAGGTGGCAGGGTGAAAAACCCATTTATCGCTTTAACAGTCTCGTTGTATAGAAATGTCCCCCAATGATAGCTATTGAATTTATCTAAATCTTTGACAAGCATCACAAATTTGAGAGGAATTAAAGTTTTCCGGGGCACACCTAAAAGTCCCCAGTTCAACAAATATAGTAGCGCCATCTTCATAGCATCCATGGTTTATGTACCAAATTGTACAGCCTCAAAACATTTATGCAACCGCTCAATCTTTATGGACCTCAAGTTGTCTAAGTAATTCTCTCGTATTGTACGTGTTGCGATGGTCCCTATTTCATCATTGTGGTCCACAATGTCGGGGCTGCACCATAACCCAGTGACTAGGGCAAAATCTCTCTCCGCGAATCACACACTAGTTCCGCATATGTTGAACTCCAATTCCTCATTGTCATCTGACTCTACCTTTCTCAACCCTAAGTGATGTACTAATTGGCCTTGGTGCACAATCTTCTGCATATCAATGAAGTGGCTAAAACACATTTTGGCAAACTCTTGCAACTGCACAACTGTAAGCTTGCTCTTTATCCTTTCAATCATCTGAAACGTTTGCGCATATGATGACAAATTTTGTGCCCAAACCTCTCCATCCTTAAAAATACACTTTTAAGCAAATGGGCTTTTGATGTGGAACCTCAAGCTTAAAGAAACTGTAATCCCAACACACAAGATGATATGGAACAAACCCTAGGTAAACACCCGCCCTATAGAACATCTAGATATCAAGTGTATCTAGCAACACTAATTAGAAGGCAAAGAATGAAATTGAAATTCGCCACAAAGTAAATACCTTTGATAAGATCAATTCCCAATGCAACAAGTAGAAGAAGAACTATCCTCACTTGGAACACACAAGTCTTGTGGAAAACAAGAGTAGATTCTAAATAATCAATAATCAAAGTTGTCTTTTTCAAGCTAGTAACTCACATTTATATAGAGATTAGGGTTAGGTTAAGAATCAATCTAGACCATAAAATAATTAAGAAAGTAATCCTAAGGCTTAAAACTAACAATAAATAAAAAAAATACGAAAACAGTAAATATTACAAAACTGCCATTATAATCCGAAAATAGCTAAATTACAAAATTGCCATTATAATCTGAAAATAGTTAAAATTACGAAACTGCCATAATAATATGCTTATTTTTAAAACTACATCGTTTCATCTTTGCAACTCTTGAGCATCATTACCACCTTCATCCATTGCTTGGACATCATGCTTAAATCATCATCTTTTGCTCCAATGGTAGAATATGGCTCTATGATTCCCGCATCAGCTATCATGTTAACACAATCACAAATATATGTACAAATTGACCCCGCTTTGACACCGAGGTCCCCGCATCATGTTCACGGGACAAATGGCAAAAACCCCAATTGAAGAGTTCCAAATTGCCCCATGTTCTAGTTCACGGTATCCCGTGTTATACACGGGGTAAATATGTACAAATGTATGTACAAATTGACCTCGCTTTGATATCGAGGTCCCTGCATCGTGTTAACGGAACAATTGGCAAATACCCCAATAAAAGAGTTCCAAATTGCCCCGTGTTCTAGTTCAAGGTATCCCGTATTATACACGGGGTAAATCTGTACAAATGTATGTACAAATTGACCATGCTTTGACACCGAGGTCCCCACATCATGCTCACGGGACAAATGGCAGAGACCCCAATGGAAGAGTTCCAAATTGCCCCATGTTCTAGTTCAAGGTATCCCTTGTTATACACGGGTTAAATAATATAAACTCCCTACTTTAAAACCCTCAACAACATTTTAAGCAAATTTAAGGAAATGTGCCCAAAATCAATTGATTATATTCTACACAAACTGGTTTGAGCCTAGTCAGCCACATGAAAAAACATAAAAAAAATAAATAAATAAATAAACATAAACTAGCATATCCATTACCTCAATAAGTGTCTGTCCCCTTGGCCTGAAGTCGGGGATGTTGGGGTCTAAGCTGCCCCTGAATCGATGTGATGGGGTTAAGGT
Organism: Ochetophila trinervis; assembly: GCA_003254975.1. Taxonomy (NCBI): domain Eukaryota; kingdom Viridiplantae; phylum Streptophyta; class Magnoliopsida; order Rosales; family Rhamnaceae; genus Ochetophila; species Ochetophila trinervis. The sequence goes on from QANX01005788.1 coordinate 407,559, forward strand.
TTTACCTTCTCCACCAGGGTCGACGGCGGCGCTGCCTCTCTTCTGCTTTTGCGACGGTTTCAGGGACTTCACTTTACCTGCTGTTTGCTTCACCCTCCCCATGGATGTAGTTCACCGATTCGTTGTACAAAAATCCTATTACTTCAACATAAATGCAAAAATAATGGGATTTGAATAAGAAATTATGTTGACAATGTACAATATCCTTGACTAATTGCTAGAACTCGTCCAAGAGTTCAAAATATTTTGCCCTTAACTGCCCAAATTTAGTCAGTTTTTTCCCCCCAAATTTCCTTGACAAGCCCTAATTTCAAACAGCCCCATATTCGAGTAAGAGAGCCCCGCGATGGTTCATTTAAGTTAAATACAACATAAAAGAATTGTGGCCGTTTTTGGGTTAAATTTAGCCCCTTATAATCAGGGGCCCCGCGTGTATATTTGGGGTATAAATCAAGCACTAGAATCTCACATTCAGATTTATCCTTTATTTGTGTCCAGGTCACCCCGTTTATAACACAGAATAAAAATGTATCCCACTCTACTATACAGGAAACCCACAAATAAATATGGGGTAATGGTGAGACACCCAAAAGGTCGACACTTTCATCCTGTATCTTAGTCTAGGGTACCCCGCATATTAGACGGGTCAAACTTTAATTGATACGTTAAGTATTCACCTTGGCAAAAATAGCCGGGCCCCCGCGAATATATATGGGATAAAAGGCAGAGATACTTTGCCAATTGTGGCATATGCATCCCATCATGTAGTGCGGGGTACCCCATATATAATACGGGGTTAAACTGTAAAACAAAGTTGATGTTTTACCCACGTGTAACAAGCAGGGCACCTACAGTTATATACGGGATATAATCCTAAATACAAACAAGGTTGGCATTTGCATCCCGTATTTATTCAAGGGGTTTCCCATGTAGAACAGGGGCTAGACGTGATGAACAATGTATAGGGTAAAAGGAAAAGACAACAAAGATGCAATTGCCTTTGACCCTGTATTTATTTGCGGGTTAACCCATGTATAACACGGGTTGTATGTTCAACATAATCGTTGTTAAGCATTCACCCCGTTGTTGACACGAGGTGCTTGTATATGATGTACGGGGTAAAAGGCAGAAAGACCAAACATTCCCTTGCCATCAAAATCAATATTTAGGTGCAGGGTGCCCCATGAAATGCAAGGGATAATGCTTTCAAGAATATACAGTATGTGCCATAAATGAATTATAACATGAAATTATTATTCATGTTTATTGTTCAACTAATGTTGATCACGTGAAGTTGATAGTCCTATATTTTGTAATAAATGTGAGAGCAAGTATTTGATATTGACTTGAGCAACAATAATCACTAATGCCTCACCAACATCCCCCTCTTTTATCTGTCATGTTATTTTCAACCATTTTCTCTATATTGGTCCCTCTATCAGACTACTAAATCGAAACCATTTGAAGACCAAATTGCATAAGAAGACTTATCATTTTCAGTGGATCGAAATGGCAAATGCTTTGGGATGCGAAACACATAGCTTTCCAACAACGAGTGAGGTACTTACAATATCTTTTCTTTATTTATTTTTCAACTCAAAGTGAGCTAAAAATACATATGAACCATGAATATATACTATTTAGCTATTGAATGTCCACATTATTGTGGTGATATTATTATTCTAAAACAGTAGAAACTCAGTTTAATTGATATTGCAATTACAAATACTATTTGGTGTGTTCATTTAGTGTTACTTAGTCTATTATAATCCATAATTGTATAAGTGAGACATTAAGTGGATGATCGTAGGGGTGGATAGTTCAAATAAGTTGACAATGTTAAGAAAATATGGATTGCAACACTTTAGTCACAAACAGTGCATGTAAAGGCATGATCGATGGATTAGATGATGATCAAATGCAAACAGGTTCATTGAGTTTGAACAATGAATATGTACAAATAGAGTTCAGAAATGGAAACAAATATGGTTCTTTGTCTACTGAAGACATGATCGTTGATGAATTTGAGTCGATTGAATCTACAAATGAGTTTTATTCAACATATGCCAAAATAATGGGATTCAGTGTGTGCAAGCATCATGTGAAAAAGGATTGTAATGGGGAAATAGGTCAAAAGGCAATTGGATAGTGACTAAATTTATACATGGCCATTCACATCATTTGCAACATTGTAACCAAGTACAATGCCTTCTATCCAACCGATCAGTTGAATATTCCTATCTGGTAGAAGCCAGAGGCATGCACCATGTTGGTATTGGAACATCTAAAATAATGGACTACATGGTGGACAAAGCTGGTGGATATGATCGAGTAGGGTTCACATTGAAATATTTGCACAATAAATTTAAATCTGACAGTAATTATGGAATACACGAAACAAATGCAGAAAGTTTGATCGCGCACTTTCATAATAAGAAAGAGATAGATCTGGATCTAATCTTCGAGTATACAGTTGACTTGGAAAATAGACTTGCAAACATATTTTGGACGGACTCAATATCTCAGTTTGATTACCGTTGTTTTAGGGATGCGATGGCATTCAATGCAACTTACAAAACTAACGCGTATGGGAAGCCACGAGTGATAGTAGTGAGTGTAAATCATCATAGCAGGACATGCATATTTGGAATGGCGTTGTTAGTCTATGAATTAGTAGAAACGTATACGTGGGTCCTGAATACATTCCTCTAAGTTATGTATAATAAGAATCTGAATTCAGTGATAAGTGATGGATATAAGGCGATGAAGAAAGCAATTCAAGAAGTTTTTCCACACTTAAACCACCTACTGTGCACATGGCACATAAAGAGAAATGCTCAAGCAAATTTACATGATCCATACAAGGTATGGGCATTCACTGATTGCATGATGAGCGAGTACAGTGTGGAAGAGTTCCAAACTCGCTGGTCTCGCATGGTGGATAAATTTTCTCTACATGGGAATGAATGGATAAAAAAGATGCATCAGACACGTGGACTATGGGCTGAAGCATTCATGAAGGGAAAAAATTTTGCTCGCTTGCGTAGCACTTAGAGATGTGAAAGCACGAATTTCTGTATGAACAATTATGTGAAAGGCAGATTGAAGTGATATGAGTTCATCATGCAAGTAGACCGGGCAATATCATGGGTGTGGAACAAGGACGTGCACGACGATGTCAAAAGTAAATCTACGATTCCAGTGCCTATTACACACCTAAAGCATTATGAGAAACATGCAGGAGAAGTATAAACAATGAAAGTATATAATAAAGTGTAGCTCCAGCTACACGATGAGACATTGTTGATAAAAAATGATTGTGTCGAATACAGAGACAAGAGAATGTATAGCTTGACTAAGTTTAGAGAACCTCGGTCCAAATGGAGTGTCACTTACTATGTTAAACATAACCATAGAGAATGCTCATGCAACTTTTTTGACAGTGTTGGCATTTCATGTAGCCATGCACTATACATCATGAAGCAAGAGCATATTGATAAAATTCCTAAATCATTGATTATACCTCGGTGCAAAAAGGACACAAAGATTGAGGGAATAAAACAGCAGTGCGGGGTAGATGAATTATCGAATGAGGCAGTAACATCACTTCAGTATGCCTACTTAAATGTAATTAGCAACAAGTTATGTTTGTTTGGATCAAAGACCGAAGAATGATATGGAGTGTCCAAAACATAAATATTTAATTTAGCAAGTCGATTGGAAGAAGTTGCAAGGGTATTTGGCGAAACAAAATTGACAATTGGAGATAGAAAAGTAAAACACAACATTGTAAGAGATCCAATTGTAGTGAAGACCAAAGGTGGAGCAACTGCTGGGATGAAGAAGGCAAAAGATCGATGATGCATTCAGTGCAAACTGGTTGGTCACATGAAGTGGACTTGTTTTAAAAAAAAACAGCTGATGAAAATTGTGTAGACTTTAACGCATCCAACAATGTTGCATTAAATGATAGTGCATCCAAAATTGGTTGGGAATCAACAAGGACAATGGACTTCATTGAGCATGAGTTGATCCACACTGGCGGGTGGGAGACAATATGTAATGACCTTACGTCTAAAGAAACATTTCAAACAAACTCAAGTATAGACAACGCAACCTAGGACGATTCATTGGGACGATGGTGGCAGGTTTAAGGTTATTGGAAAGTTTTTTACTTTGGAATGAAGTAACGATTGAATCCAACTACCTATCCTTTTACCATGTTATGTAAAGTTAAAAATTACAGATAGTAATGTTAACTGCGGTAGAAGCTTATGTATTTAAACTCCTTTAACTCTTGACAACAATATTATATTGCTATATTATAAGGCAAGTGTATAATTTTAATAGTGCCTCACAGCTGGATTGTATCACTTGTCAAATATTTATAGCCAAAACAAGTTTACAAACAGACTGTAAGATGGTTTTCTAAATAATATACAAAATGATGTAATCTCAGTTTAAAATAAATCTGAAATGCTTGTTGATGCCCTAAACCCAAACTAGCTTCCTAATTCTGTGTATTGACAAAAAAATCACAAAAACATTATGATCCCCAAAGTTATCTTTTTTTCCTCTGGCCCGCTTTTGCCAGTTTTTCCTTTCGAGCTAGAGGAGTTATTTTTGCACGCTTGGTGGGTGGTTTGGCAGCAACCACTGAACGGTCTTTGGCATATGCAATTGCTTTTTAATACAGTCGACCCGATCCGTTATTATGACCATTTGCAATTAGGTCCAATGTAGTATACGCTCTTTCCATCTAGGAGTCAAACTGTAAAAGTAATAATAGTATGTCACAGCTCGCCCGATACGGTCATAATATTGACAAAAACATGTAAACATAGAAATTGCAAAGAATGATCATATAAAGTAATAAACGATTGGAACTTCATAGAGTCGTCGCTTACTTTGAGGTCTTCCGTCTGCTGCATGAACCTGATGACATAAAGCCCACAACCATGGCCATTTGGTTGTTCTTTGCGATCTTTTGGGTAATGCACAGTAAGAGAAGCGAAGAATTACTTTTGATTGAAAAGTTGTTCGACTTCATCAATGAAGAGAAAATCCAATGCCCTCGGCTACAACACATTAGTTAACCATGGTAAAAACTCTTCATTCATAGTAGCTAAACAAATAATATTTATAATATGCATTTCGTTGAAAAAAAATTCAAGAATTTACTAAGGATAAGACAATGAACTTACAATGTCGCATGCCAAATCTTCTCGGACAATAGTTCTCCTTGCAGATGGGAGGGGATCCTATATCTCACAAACTTTTCCAGGCACATAGACAACCATTAGATACTAATGACCATGTGGATCATGCAGAGGAATGAATATCTGTAAAATATTGACAGCGAGTTCAACCTCAATATATAATTATTATGCACATTAAACTTCAATACCTCATTGTCATGTACAATCAATATGGTAGAAGGATTACTCACATTTTCGCAGCAATAAAGCTTTCCCATGTACAGCTGCCTAAATTTCCTTTTTTTGTCAAAGGTGGACATGTCATTATCATTTTACAATGCTTGTTGCTAGCCGATGCAAAACAAACAAACATGCAGTCCAGGGATTTATATCAATGAAGTGTGCATAAACAAATTCACAATACGATATCTATCTAACAAGTACGTACCTGTAAGTAAGCTGGCAAATACCAATTCCTAGCTTCGTTTGCATACGATCCGTGTTGCTAGTGCGTTAGCATGTCTGCCACCAATGATATGACCTTCACAATCAACCAAAGTTTATGTTAAGACATTTATCGTAAATGAACACTGCACTAAACTAAATCAGATACAATCGATGACTTACATCGCCATTCAGCCACGTCGAATGACGTAAGGACCTAATTGCATAGTGAGTATAGAAATTATGTGTCATTTGCACCAATATTTCACTAACAGAACACCAAAAATTATTCAACATTTTGATGACCATTATTTTACAAATCACAATGCACACATAATTAATTAGCCTCGTTCGGAAGATAGCGAATGTACGTACTTTGGATTAAGCGTAGAGTCAAAAATGTAGTCCAAAAAGTTTGCATTGGCTGGAGTGATCATTTTTTGGATACGAAATAGATCTGCGGTAATAAAACCAGAAGAGCTAAGGATCAATTTTTGAATTTCACTTCTTTTCACCCCGGCATCCTTCAGTAGCACAAGACTACCACATGTTGCAGCGCATGTACACAAAACACGCTGATTTGGTGCAGTAAAAGTGCAATCTTTTCCCCCCTCGCATAACAAAGTTAGAGTCTCATTACAATCAAAGAAGCTTATGCAACAAAAATGACAAACTAAACAATAAATAACAAATGCCAAATTTCCTTACGACATCGAGTGCTAGCTATTTCACCAACGTATCCAAATGCTTGGCAAAGTGTGAGGTATCAAATGAAGACGAATCATTGTTAGCAATTTTCTTCGGTGCAATTTCTTCCTCTATGGAAACTACTATGAGTGAGGATTCATTCTTTCCCATTTCACACTGGCCGGCTGGCACTGGTTCTTCATCCTTACTCTTCTCTCTCTTAATCCCGACCTTGTCATCTTTGGTATCCAAATTTGAGGCATTTCCAGTCAACTTTTCAACTGCTTCCATCAACTGTGTCATAGTTTGAGAAATGGTTGGAAGGTAATGTGTCACATTCGCCTTGAATTTCCGATAGTTATCGTTCGAAGCTGTGACCTTTCCATTCAAAATAGCAACGTCTTTTTGAATGACCTGTATAGCTGCTTTGATATCTTTAATATCATCATTTTCCTGGGCAGGTACTCTTCTCCTAGCTTTGGTCGATGTTAATGCTTCACCCTACTCAACCTATAATACACAAAGTTGATATATAAGTGACAACGGGGTAAAAACTCAGAGTACGTGTGGCGTACTAATATGCACAAATTTAGGAAAACACATAAACATGTAGAATATTTACTAAATTTACCATGTCAAAGAAGAAACCTCCATTCCTGGTGAATATCTTCATGAATCGCTTCATCTCAGATTCTCCCCAAGCAGTAACGGGCATCAACAATCTCTCGACGAATCTCTTTGCAGTCCAAGACAAACTTAGGTAAAAAAGCTATATGACATGGAATAAAAATGAAGTAACGAAAAATAGGTTAGCAAAATTACGTACGCTAGGCATAGACAATGGGATTCATAAGGTAATTATAGATGATTTACCTGTAAAACTAGAAGGCATCCAAGAATATAGAGTAGATCATGCTCCTTATACTTCCTCAGCCCGTCAACGAACCCATTAAATGTAAACAATGCCTACTTCTGCTTACTAATCAGTTCGGGCTTCGTCACTAGCCCGATATTGCTTATTTTTACAAACATTCTTGAGTTAGGACTCAAAATTGTCCCCATAAAAAAGAGCGTGCATACCATCTTGAAATCATCGATGGATTCACGATATTTGAATAATAGACCCTGCAGGTCAGCAATCAATATGCCTATGTTGGGCGTGCCGTATTTCATTTTCAGCACCTCAACGTCCTCTATAGAGAATGTGTCATCAACTTCACCGTGATGATTAACCAGTCCTAGTAGTCATTCCACATCGTGTACATCTATTGTGTTATGCACTACGTGGAGTGTGAGTGTACAAGAAATTAGATCGAATTGATCCATTAGCCACGACACTAGTTGCTTCTTTATCCCACATATTTTCTGAGTTATGAAAGAACTGAAGCGTAATTCATTTATTGCCTTCTTTTGAGCTTCGCTTCTTCTGCAACGTTCCATACTCTTTCCGAAGTACATATGCTAACGAAACTCATTTTCCTCTCAGCCCGGACCCCTTCGTATTTTGCTTTCTCTTCAAGATCAAGGTCTTTCTATTCTTTAGCCAATTTTTTCATAACCTAAACATAGAAAAACCTCAACATTATATTTTTGTTCTCAACACAATAAAATATAATGAAATATAAATTTACAGTCAATAATAGCTTCTTTTTCACATGGCAGTAGAAAATTACTTTATCTATCAAACAATTTGAAATAGGTACTCACTAATAATTAAACCATCCATTCGCATACCATTTCTTTGAATGGATATTATCCGTCCCTGATCATGATGTTGTTTTATCAAAAATATCATGTGCACGGAATGAGTTATACATCAAGATTTCATACTAGAAATGAAATTTGAAATAACAAGGTAAAACTATCAAAACATATGTAAAATATTATAGTGCAGGGTACCCCGTGTACAACACGAGGTTTATCTGTAATGGGTCTTCATGAAATGACCCCGGGTTCTACCCAGGTCCCCCCGTCCCATGTGTGGGACAAACGACAATGACTCCAAATTTGTATTTGCATTTTTCCTTGTCTACTAAAACGGGGTACCCCGTTGTACACAAGGGGTAAAAGCTTGAATGGATCTTTAAAAAAGTATTTCAGTTAATTCTCGAGGACCCTGCGTACAATGTATGAGACATATGGCAGTGACACCAAACATGAACTTGTCTTTGCCCCCGTACTAATGTGTGGTGTGCCCCGTTATACACACGGGGTAAAATGCTTCATCCCCTACTTATAAATGTACCCCGCTGTCTCCATGGTGCTCCCGCATACTTTGTACAGGATAAAAGACAGAGACACTAAATGATGTTTTTCCTTTGACCCCGTATTTCTATGCGGGATAACCCATGTAAAAAGCAGGGTAACTCTTTAAAATCTACCTAAAATCTATGTGTGATGGCCAGGATCTGGAGCTAGGGTAAGTGTAGGCGGGTGCAGAGCACTAGCAGGCTACTTTACTGGCAGAGATCGATGTCCATTCCCACATCGCCCGGGTGTGGAAGGGTATCAAACAGTAATGATTCAAATGTAAAGTGAGTACTCTCTTAATAACCAAGGCCTTTTAAGAGCGTTTTGCTTCAGGGTTGGAAAGAACTCTGGAATTAAGTGTCCTTCAGTGGTAGCATTCCTGGGATAGGTGACCCCTTGGGAAGTATGACCAAAAACTCCATACCGTGTAAAGTGCAGTGTCTAAATTGGAGACAATATTAGTTGAAGAGAGAGTGTGGGGTTACAAATGGTATCAGAGCATGTACCCGGCCGGAAATGTGCCAGTAGTGGATTGTGATGACCAAGATCTGGAGCCAGGGTAAGTGTGGGCGGGTGTAGGGCACTGGCAGGGTACCTTACTGGCAGATATCGGTCTCTAATCTCACATCGTCCGGGTGTGAAAGGGTGTCAAACATTAATAATTCAAATATAAAGTGGACACTCTTTTAATAACCAATGCTGATACGGGCATCATAGAGCCATATTCTACCATTGGAGCAAAAGATGATGATTTAAGCATGATGTCCAAGCAAATAATGAAGGTGGTAATGCTGTTCGGGAGTTGCAAAGGCGAAACGAAGTAATTTTAGCTATTTTCGGATTACAATGGCACTTTTGTAATTTAGCTATTTTCGGATTATAATGGTAGTTTCGTAATTATTGCTATTTCCAGATTATAATGGCAGTTTTGTAATTATTTCTATTTTCGGATTATATTTATTTAGGGTTAGTTTTTAGCCTTAGGATTACTTTCCTAATTATTTTATGGTCTAGATTGATTCCTAACCTAACCCTAATATCTATATAAAGGGGAGGTTACTAGCTTGTTAAAGAGAACTTTGATTATTGATTATATAGAATCTATTCTTGTTTTCAACAAGACTTGTGTGTTCCAAGTGAGGATAGTTCTTCTTCTACTTGTTGCATTTGGGAATTGATCTTCTTATCAAAGGTATTTACTTTGTGGCGAATTTCAATTTCATTCTTTGCCTTCTAATTAGTGTTGCTAGATACGATTGTTATCTAGAGGTGCTATAGGGCGGGTTTTTACCTAGGGTTTGTTCCATATCATCTTGTGTGTTGGGATTACAGTTTCTTTAAGCTTGGGGTTCCGCATCATTTCAATGCCTTTTAAAAATATTTGGCTTCAAAGTTGAAAAGAATTCTAGAATTAAGCAGTTAATGAGAATTATGACCAGTTAAATATGTTACAGTTTTATTTAATGAAACCATTGATGATTGCACCCTAATTTTGCCCAGCAAAACCAATCTACATAGCAATACCTTAAAACTTGTTGCATGCCAACCTACAGGGATGATAAGACATCATTTAAAATATCATTAAATAGTTGCAATAAACAAAAAAAAATAGATATAAAATACTGATTATAATTATAGATCTATAACAATAAAAATTTATAAAAATAAAAGTCATTTTTTTCTATTTTATAGAAGTTGCTCATAATCTTCCGTACTTTCATAAATTTAACAAAAAATCTATTAAAGTTTAATAAAATTTGAGATTAAGAAAATTATTAAAAAAATTTAAAATTCAAATTGAATACCTAAATAAATAAAAACGGGACAGGGATCTCAGAACACGGAAAAACGCGCCCGTTTCCATCAACGATGTTCACTTTCCTGGTCTAATACCGAAAAACCCTAATTTCCATATTTTTTAATTTATTTCTGTCTTGGACTGAAAAACCCTAATCTCAATCTCTGTGTTGTTGTGCGGGTACGAGTAAAGTACAATAAAGAACAAAATCTCTATAGCAAAGCCAGCACTAAACCCAAACCTTGGCATCCTCTTTCAGTTGCCATTTCCATACCTTCTCTTCGTCATTGTAACAAAATGGAAATGGGCGTATGCAAAAACCTATCTTCCAAGTCCTTATTCTCACAGCATTCTTCGATTTTATCTTCCAAGCTCTACTCGTCTAAATCAAACACCTTTCGCTTAACTTTCTGTTCCAAGCTCCGAACATCAAAACCCACTTCTACAGTGAGCATCCGACAATGGCCGAAACAATTCGCTTCCTTATCGAAGCCAAAAAGAGTGAACGCCGTTCGCAGCGAACAGGTAATCTCCAATGGCGTAGTGAGAGAATCAGCAGCTGCGGCTTCAGCTTCCAAGGTGGGCAAAAGAACGGATATCAAGAAGATTATGATCCTGGGTGCCGGTCCAATTGTGATTGGGCAAGCTTGCGAATTCGACTATTCAGGTACCCAAGCTTGTAAAGCTCTGAAAGAAGAAGGGTACGAGGTGGTTTTAATCAATTCAAACCCAGCAACCATCATGACCGATCCAGATTTGGCCGATAGAACTTACATTACGCCGATGACGCCGGAATTGGTCGAGCAAGTTCTCGACAAGGAACGCCCTGATGCTCTCTTGCCCACGATGGGTGGGCAGACCGCACTGAACTTGGCGGTGGCGTTGGCAGAGAGTGGTGTTCTTGAGAAGTTCGGGGTCGAGTTGATTGGAGCAAAGCTTGAAGCAATTAAGAAAGCTGAGGATAGAGATTTGTTCAAGCAGGCAATGCAGAATATTGGGATTAAAACACCCCCTTCTGGGATTGGAACCACACTCGAAGAATGTATAGAAATTGCGAATGATATTGGTGAGTTTCCTTTGATTATTAGGCCTGCGTTCACATTGGGTGGTACTGGAGGTGGGATTGCTTACAATAAGGAGGAATTTGAGACCATTTGCAAGTCGGGTTTGGCGGCGAGCTTGACGACTCAGGTCTTGGTGGAGAAGTCGTTGTTGGGTTGGAAGGAGTATGAGCTTGAGGTTATGAGAGACTTGGCTGACAATGTGGTTATTATATGCTCTATTGAGAATATTGACCCAATGGGAGTGCATACTGGGGATTCAATCACTGTAGCTCCTTCCCAAACTTTGACTGATAAAGAATACCAGCGGCTGAGGGACTACTCCGTAGCTATTATTAGGGAAATTGGGGTTGAATGTGGTGGTTCTAATGTCCAGTTTGCTGTGAATCCGGATGACGGTGAGGTAATGGTGATTGAGATGAATCCAAGGGTGTCACGGTCTTCAGCATTGGCTTCCAAGGCGACTGGTTTCCCTATTGCAAAGATGGCTGCCAAGTTATCGGTTGGTTATTCGTTGGATCAGATTCCAAATGACATTACAAAGAAGACGCCAGCTAGTTTTGAGCCTTCAATAGATTATGTGGTGACAAAGGCAAGTAGAAATGCTTCTTTATATGTTTAGTATTATGGAAACATCTCCTTTTTTATGGAAACATCTTCTTTTAAGTCTTTCTGGTGTTCTAATGTATATTTTAAAGCATATCGACATATGAACTGAATCAATTTTCAGTATACGTTGGTCTGATGCTTTTGTTGATTTTAGTCTTCATAATCCTCTCATTTCTAGGACAATGTAACAAATTATAATGTCTAGGAAGGCATATCCATTTGGCTATTGTTTGTAAGCATCAAACTTTTAAATATGTTGGCATGCCGTCTTTGTTATAGTATTCTTCTGTACCATCTGTTTGTTCGTTTAATCGTTTTCATCTACATTTACCATGCAGATCCCTCGGTTTGCTTTTGAAAAATTTCCTGGTTCGCAGCCAATATTGACGACACAGATGAAATCTGTTGGTGAGTCGATGGCACTTGGGCGCACATTCCAAGAATCATTTCAGAAAGCACTTAGATCTTTGGAATGTGGTTACTCTGGATGGGGTTGTGAAAAGGTTAAGGAACTTGATTGGGACTGGGACCAGTTGAAGTATAGCCTACGAGTTCCTAGCCCAGACCGCATCCATGCTGTATATGCTGCCATGAAGAAGGGGATGAAGGTCGATGAAATTCATGAGCTGAGTGACATCGACAAATGGTTTCTCACTCAGCTTAAGGAGCTAGTAGATGTCGAGCAATTCCTTCTGTCTCGGAGCTTGTCTGATCTTACAAAGGATGACTTATCTGAAGTGAAAAAAAGAGGCTTTAGTGATAAGCAAATAGCTTTTGCCACTAAATCTTCTGAGAAAGAAGTTAGGTTAAAGAGGCTCTCTTTAGGTGTTTCTCCATCATATAAGCGGGTAGATACTTGTGCTGCTGAGTTCGAGGCCAATACTCCTTATATGTATTCTTCCTATGATTTTGAGTGTGAATCAGCTCCCACCCAAAGAAAGAAGGTCTTGATTTTAGGTGGAGGACCAAATCGAATTGGTCAGGGGATTGAATTTGATTACTGCTGTTGCCACACATCCTTTGCGCTTCAGGTTTGGGATTTTTGATTCTCATACCTCAAGTGTGAAACTTTATTGACTTGGAAATTCTGAGGAGCAATAAGTAAATCAACTGATAACCTTTTTAATTGATATCTATTATGGGATGATCAAAGATAAATTATTAGTCTTGTATTAATTTTCCACTTGCATAATGGGTGACAGTCATCAACAATACTAGACAATGTGTTGGGCCTTTTATCGAGAGCTGGAAATAGAGTAAATTGTATGATATCTCTAGATTCATCCTAGGGGTTAAGTTAATTGAATAAACTTGGAATTGAGTGGCAACTGTTGAGTAATCCAGAGTTAAAATGTCATCTAATTTATCCTGCTTTAAAAAATTGAAGAAGTAGAGGTGATTGTTAGCACATCTGAAAGAATTCGAAGGACATAGGCTGCAAATGGTATTTTTGTGCAACAAATGAATATGATGAATGGTAGAGGGATCTATTTTATGTGATTAATGCAGATGCATTCACCATAAAGGATTCGGATAAGTTTAATTTGTTTGATCCATTAATTACACCAATCTCAGGGGTGGCTTATTGTATGTAGAGTTTGATGAACTACTAATATGCTTTGAGTACTTGGGGTCATGTATCTCTGACATTTTTACCTTTCTGTTATATCTTTTATTTATATATTACTAATATCTGCACTTGTCGTTTTCAGAAAGCAGGATATGAGACAATCATGATGAACTCAAATCCCGAAACAGTTTCCACAGATTATGACACAAGTGACCGTTTATATTTTGAACCCCTGACCATTGAAGATGTGCTGAACATTATTGATCTGGAACGCCCTGATGGTATCATTGTGCAGTTTGGAGGTCAAACACCCCTCAAGCTGGCCCTACCTATTCAACAGTACTTGGACGAGCACAAGCCTCAGAATGTTAGTGGGACTGGCCCTGTACGCATTTGGGGTACGACACCTGATTCCATAGATGCCGCAGAGGACAGAGAGAGGTTCAATTTAATTCTCAAGGAGCTGAATATTGAACAGCCGAAAGGAGGAATTGCCAAGAGCGATGGAGATGCTCTTTCCATTGCAACTGACATTGGCTACCCAGTTGTTGTCCGTCCTTCCTATGTATTGGGAGGGCGGGCTATGGAGATTGTATACAGTGATGATAAACTTATAACCTACCTTGAAACTGCTGTGAAGGTGGACCCTGAACGTCCTGTGTTGATTGACAAATATTTATCGGATGCTATTGAGATTGATATTGATGCACTGGCTGACTCCCAAGGTAATGTTGTGATTGGTGGGATCATGGAGCACATTGAGCAGGCTGGGGTCCATTCTGGTGATTCTGCTTGCTCGATACCAACAAAAACCATCCCATCTTCTTGCTTGGATACAATTAGGTCATGGACTACTAAATTGGCAAAGAGGTTAAATGTCTGTGGGCTCATGAACTGTCAGTATGCAATTACAGTGTCTGGGGAGGTCTTCTTACTTGAGGCAAATCCCCGTGCTTCTCGTACTGTCCCATTTGTGTCCAAGGCAATAGGACATCCATTGGCTAAATATGCTTCCCTTGTTATGTCTGGAAAGTCTCTTTATGACCTAAATTTTACTGAAGAGGTGATCCCTACACATGTTTCAGTTAAGGAAGCTGTCCTTCCATTTGAAAAATTTCAGGGATGTGATGTGCTGCTAGGGCCTGAGATGCGTAGCACTGGTGAGGTGATGGGTATAGATTATGAGTTTCCCATTGCGTTTGCCAAGGCTCAAATTGCAGCTGGACAGAAGCCACCACTTTCAGGCACTGTATTCTTAAGCTTGAACGACTTGACGAAGCCCCATCTTGAAAGGATTGCAAAGGCCTTCCAAGGGCTAGGATTTAAGATTGTTTCAACTTCTGGAACAGCTCACATTCTTGAATTATCAGAAATTGCAGTGGAACGAGTGTTGAAGTTGCACGAGGGGCGGCCACATGCTGGTGATATGGTTTCTAACGGGCAAATCCAATTAATGGTAATTACAAGTTCAGGTGATGTGCTTGACCAGATTGATGGGCGGCAGCTGAGGAGGATGGCTCTCGCATACAAAGTTCCTGTAATAACAACAGTTGCTGGAGCTTTGGCAACTGCAGAAGCAATAAGGAGTTTAAAGTCGAGCACTGTTAAGATGATTGCACTTCAGGACTTCTTCAATGTTGGATCGGAAACAGAGAGTAGTAAAAATTTGCAGTCAGCATCTTCCTCCTTATAAATTAACTAGGAATTTGGTAAGTACTTATGCTTCCTTTATTGCTATTCGCTATATCTCTAGCTGTGTATCAATTATCATCGTTTGAGACAAGTTGTTTAAGTGTTTTTCAGTCGAAATTCTTCCATTTTTAACTGTTTCTGTGCCCTTTTCTTTTGTGTGCCTGTGTAATTTACATGATTAATTGCATGGGAGAGGTATTTTGGAAAGTCATATACATAATTTCTTTTGGCTTTGGAGAATGTGCTATAAATAGCGTAACTTTTAGATTGATGCAAGTTACTCGTAAGTTTGTACTTTATTTCTCCATTTGAACCGCTTCATATAAAACTTACCATTAAGAACAAGTTAAACATTTTTTTACTGCGAGTACTTGAGGTGTTAAACTCTATTGCATGCTTCAATTTATAAAGCAAAAGGAATTTACACACGGAATCTCATTACTGCACCAATTAGCAGAAAATTTTGATTGAGAAACTAGCTAGTAATTCAGCTGACCTTCCAAATTACCACAAATCCCAATGAAGGAAAACAATCTTCTTTTTCATGGTTTCCTTCTGTCAATCTTTTCCTCTATCTCACTAAAACTATTTCAATAATCTTTTAAAATATAAAATAATGTGAAGTGGTTTATTCAAATTGGAATATTCAATTTTATTATTTAAGTACATGAATCAAAATTCTTCACCTTAGGCTAAATATCTACATGTAAGCCTAGAGTGACTTTCAAATTATGACCAGAGGTTGTTCAATTTGTTTGCATCCCGTGCGACAGCAATCTATCCTGCGGTGTAATTGCCTAGTGAGTAAAATATGCACCATCCTTTGAAAAGAAAAAAGGAAAAGAGATTGATATATTTATTTCTTTATTTTATACTGTGGATTGTCCAGTGACTTTTCATGTTTATGTAATCGTCAAATATTACTTTTGGTGATATAGACTCGAGTATTGATCCGTAAATTTGGGCCTCGAGGTTGAGATTGTTCTTAAACCTTAATTTATTTTTTAATTTTTTAAGTGGCTTAGTTACAAAAGTGGTTGTTATTTAATGGTTCTTGTTGGAAAAAATTTTGAACTTTCTTGTCTTCTTTGTTATAGCTTAAAGCAAAATACTTTATAACCAGCCTTTCTTCATGAAAAACTTGGAAAAAAGATAAAATAAAATAAAAATAAAAAAAGACTATATATCTCTCTTCTGTAGATAGCGGTCAAGCTATACCTGCCTCAACTATAGAAGCACGATTTTCTAGAGACCAGCAATGACAATGAGTTTTTGATCTCATGTTAAATTATTAGATCTCTACTGTTGAATGTTTCACAGATTCATACATGAACTAATTAACATTTTAAAATGCTTTGTAGGCTATAATGCCCGAGGCTCAACACCAAAAAATAGCTGCAAGTTATTTAAATATTCATTTTAAGGTTATAAAACTTTTTCTCTATGTAGAGAGGTCAGATTTATGACTTTGTTTTCTTTATTTATTTGGATTTTTTTTTTTTTTGATAATGTTCTTTATTTATATAGATTACATTAATTTACTTAGGTCGTGTTTTATGAACACTAATAAACATTTAAAGTAAGCAAAATCTAAAATAATTTGGTTTTTTTTTTTGTGTGAAAGAAACAAGAACCAAAAACATAAGCATTATTAAACAAACCTTTTATCTTATAAGTTGAAAATATTTTGTCAACTTACTTTTGCTTTTTCACCTACTTGCTTTGCAGTAAGGATAGACTTGTTGAATATCCAGATAGGTTTCAGATTAAGTAGTATGGGAATGAGTTTAAGAGGGAGTTTTCTATACAAATCCTGGGTCCATGATTCTGTGATAAAAATATTCCAAGATTATGCCTATCTTCCTGTCTTAAGTTTCAGTGGGAGGACTCTAGCCACTTACCTCTATTTCTCATATATCCACACCGACGCCCCCCCCTAAACGACACAAAAAAAAAAACTCTGTTTCCCATAAGCTTATGTAGAAAACATGATCTGCAGTTTCAACCATAACACCCAAGTTTCTTGCTTTTCACTACAGATCAATTTTTTGTTTTTGTTTTGTTTTTATATGGAAAATGACTCAATTAGACATGTGGTGATGTGGGCTCGACTTTCCACTCTTGTGCTCTTAAGTTTCTGTATGTCCATTGATTTGGAAGCCTGCCTATTAGTCTTTGAAATTGAAAAGGAAAGAAAGAATTTTAAGGATCATTGAGGTTTACCCTACTCTACCCTTAGCGGTCTTAGTGGGAAGCTGGTTGGAGCAAAGACCTTAAAACATTGCTTAAAACCGTGTGGGCCTTTTTTTTGTAAACCAAATTGTTTTGTTATGGAAACTAAATATATGGAAGCTGAAGTTCAAGATGAGCTCTAGAATTTTGACAACTTGGCAGCCATTCATGGATCATAGTTGATGAAAATTCTTCTAGAGATTTAGTCAGAATCCACTAAGTTTGATCAGGTTTTTTGTTCCAGTACTGGTGTCTATCAGTTCGTCACAATCTGCACATTAATGTGGTGTACAACTTAGGTTTGCATCATTAATCAACGAATATGAAACAAAAAAATGTCTGGTCTAAGTGTTGAGGTGAATGGTCATGGTCCTTGTTACATATACATGGCATAAATACAACCGCTCAGAATGCCCTATCTTGCTGAAAAACTTACATGTAAGGTTAGGTCCACGTCATTTGTGTAACAAGCCACATAAACCACCGAACAACTCATCACCTTATGCAATGTCAAAGTAAAGCATTCAGATTTTATATGGACTACACAAAATAATTCTTGAGTATTCAATTATGAGTGATTTGTTGCACCGCCTTACTAATCCAACGGTTATGTATATGACGTTATTCTCCATATCTTGACGAGCAAGACCACTGACACCGTGCCTGCAAATCCAGCACTGTTAATTTAGCCATCACAAACCCTGACCGTCTGATTTTCCATATTGACAATATTAATTTTTCTCATCTTGATGTCAAAGATCAGCATAAAACTATCCCAGTGTTTTGTTAAAAGTTGCATATTTATTGTGCGACATGATTTAAACCTTCATAAATTATGTTGAAGGTCAGGCAAAGTCCTTGTAACTCAAGGCGACCCATTAATTGGTGACTGCTCGAAGTACCAAATGCCGTATAATAGTTACCAAAAAAATGCCGTATAACACTAGTGCAGTATGTACCACCATGAATATTCAAACTGATTAGGACATTTTTTTTGGTAACTCTGTTTTGACTGGTTTTATTAAGAACTACATCTTAAGTGTTATATTAGCTTATCTAAGATTTTATATCCGTTTTGAGGCCCCAAATAAGGACTTCTGTCTGGTTTGTGAGTCATAATCTTTGTTTTTAACTTCTCGGTAATTTTTATTTTTTATTTTTAGGACCACTTACTCTGAAATTTATAATGCATATATATATATATATATATAATTTTATGATTATGGTGTCACTTATCAACTTTTAGATTATTTAAAAGCTGAAATTTAATATTATGTTTGAGGTTTAAATAAACTAATATGATTCACTTTGCCTAATTATATATGATACTTCACCAAACTCATATAATCTACTAAAATTTTATTAAATTTTAGTCTTTAATGCAATTTCATGGATGATAGATGACATTTTGACCATAAAATAATGTCTTAATTATAGAAGTACCATATATATTTAAAAAACATAGCTTCTAGAGTTGTTTTATATGGGGCACCACATATTTTTTATATTTTGTAAAGAGAAGGTTCAAAGGGTATTACTTTTTGAGAAAATTTCAGTTTAATTCGAAGCCTTGTAATTTAATTAAAGAGGGACTAAAAAGTTGGTTTTGGTTTGGAGTATTTTGGATTATATATGATAGCTGTGCAGTAATATGATTTCATTTTCAAACCCTAAAAAGAAAATAGAAAATAAAGACTTTTTTTTTTTTTTTTAAACCTACTTAAGGTCCACACGCAAAATACTGTTTTAAATAGAAGAATCCATGGTGGAGACCGATATCAGTAGAGGTAATGAAACCAAGTCCAACTGCTCCCACCGTAAAGTTAAAGCTCTGATTTTTCCAATCTAGTAGAAAACTCGCCCACTTAAATAATTTTGTTATTAAACTAATCTAAATTCTAAAAAATGAATCGCTCTAAATAAGAGATTTTAGTTTAATATTATTAGATGAATTTTATAAAAAATGATTAAACAATTTTATTTATAATACCAAACAAACTTCTATATATGTATATATTTCTATCTTGGAATAAATTGTCACAATTAATATTCGCCAATGGCAGCTCTTTGAACTTAATTAGATCATCACACAGTTTTCTAACTTCATGTGCGCAACGAGCTGACCGGCTCTCCACCAACCTTGCCCCACCTACATAATAAAAAAAATAAAATAAAATAAAAGCCATACACATCAATATATATATATATATATATATTTATATTTGATGGGTCGTTCTCAATAAATGGGCAGATCGTAAGGTGGTGGTTAGGGAAGTAGAAAGCTAGCACTGTCTCAGTGGTGGTCGCGGGAAAAGGAAAAAACTTGTTTATGTAGTTTTTTTTTTTTTTTTTTTTGCTGGAAACTTGTTTATGTAGTTAGGATATGATATAACATACTATTTATAATGAATTTTTAATAAATATTTTATAAAATTTATATATTTTATTTTATTATTGTATAATATTATACATAATTATAAATTATTAAATTTATATTCCACGTCAACAATCTTTATCTAACCTCTTACCAGATATAATCACTGCCCTTTTTAACTCTATCTAACCTCAACCTTAGCCACTTGGCTTTCTCTCAAAGGCTATACAACAACTGTCATGTGGACCGCCTTAGTTAGTTTAGGATTTGGTATATATTTTGTCTTGCTTATTTAAAAATCTTATACTGTTTTTTTTTTTCTTTTTTCTTTTTTTTGGGATAGATTTTTAATTTGGCCCCGAAGAACGAAGAGAAAATTTTTTGGTAACAGAAGTTTTGAGGGCATCAAATTATATGTTATATATTAGTGGTTGGAAAAATTATATAATTTAAATATAGATAAATAAATTATTAAATTATAATAAGTTCGATAATTATCAAATAATTTGATATTTGTAAAGCATTATCACTGTGGTAAAGAGTGTTTGTACGAAATTGGTTCCAAATTCAGGCGAGCGTTTTTCTTTCTTTGGAATCAACTCATTAATGCTACGTGACTTTGGTTGGAATTGAATTTATTAGACTGTAATTCCATTCCAAGAAAATTGGGATATAGACGGAGAAAGTGCTAACATTTTCACATTGGAAAAAAAAGTTAGGCAAATAGACATGGAATTTATGGTGATAAACAATTTTTTTTTTCCTCTTCATAATTGCTTGAAGATAATACTAAGTTTGGTTAAAAGTCAAAGTGAGACAGTATAAGGGAAGTTAGCAGAAAGCAAATGAAATAAATTAGTATGAAAATATTCTAGAAAACATAAACTCAATGTGAAAACATTGAGCATTGTTAGTGAAAGGATTCCTAGACATCGGCTTAAAAGTTCTTTATAAATATTCTAATATGTTCTTTTTTTTAGGTGGTTTCGGTTCTCTCTCTACTTTAATTTGATCTGATCATTAACAGACTAACACTGACTATTTAATTTCATCTTAAATTCATTAATTTCATCTGTATCTAAATTCCGAAAAGATTTATTAAAACAAAAACCTGTATAAAGATAAAATATTGATATTAATATAATTCCCAACATGCCCCTGAGGATTATTAAGATTATTCACAAAATTAAAATTACGTGGAACACCGATGATTATTAATATGTTCATTTCTAACTAATTAATGGATCTTGTACAGCTTGCTGAACATCATTAATAGCTTAATTTAATATTATTTATTTTCTCATATACATATATATCTTTACTTCAAAAATTAAACGAAAAAAAACAAAAAAAAAACTATATATCAATTGGAAATTTTATTTAAGAAAATAAAAGGTTAAGTTCCAACAATACATATTACTATTGCTAGTGAAAGAAAAAAATAATACACACACATATATATATATATATATATATAAAATGCCAATCTAGGTGTGAATTAATAGACTTATAAGCTTTCAACTTAATTATAATCATCGATATTAATATCAGTTTTTGTATAGGTGGGGAAATTCGAACTCACCTTGTTGCACAAAAAAACAATGATTTTTACTACTTGGCAATACATATAAGAACACTTTATGTCATTTTAAAAAATAATAGAATAATGGAAATATTTGTCATCTAATAGTAGATCAAACAGTATAAATTTGAGGCTGAAAATATTGAATTTTTGCAATTTTGTTCCTACATAAGTCGTTAGCCAAAAAAATCTAAAAAAGTTATACAAGTTAGTCATAAAACCTAACGGATTTGAAGAAAAAAAATGGGGGATGGATAAATACGGCAGCAGCCACGTTAAACACTTTGTGGGGGTGACATAATTTTCAACGCTGACATCACTTTGACGCTCATGATCTGCCCTTCCTATTTATAGTCTCCCATTCTTCTCCAACCAAGTACCCCTCTCTCTCTCTCAATTTCTACTTTGTTTTTTTCAATTTCTCTCTCAAACAATATTTAACGGTGCTGATTAAAGAAAGAACATGGACTACAGTAGTGATGCAAACACCACCACAACCACCGCTTCATCTCTATCTCCTTCATCCTCATCATCTCCTTCTCCTCCTTCTCCGCCGCCTGTTGTGGTTAGCCCATGCGCGGCGTGCAAAATCTTGCGGCGGAGATGCGCTGATAAATGCGTGTTAGCTCCATATTTCCCTCCCACTGAACCAGCCAAGTTTACCATTGCTCATCGTGTCTTTGGAGCTAGTAATATCATCAAGTTCTTGCAGGTGTTATATATTGCCTCTTTAATTTATATGTATTGGTAATTTACTTTTGAAATATGTAAATTTTCACTAAAAATTATTTTTAATAACAGTTTTGTAGCTAATAAAGTGACAAATGATATTACTAAAAACAATTTTAGCGAAAATCTAAATATCTAGATACATAATAAAATTTATATATATATATATATATTATAAAAAATTTTAAAATAGTGATATTTTTATTTTATTAAAATAAATATTGTTATTAATGATATATTATTAGTGATAAATTTTAAATTTTTATTACTGATAANATTATTGAATTTTTGTTTAGGTTTAAATGCATTTTAGTACTTTTTAAAATTGTATTTGTTTATTTAAGAGTCTCTACAGTTAAAATTGACAAATTCTATCAACTTAAAATTAACATATGACCTTCAAAATTATTTTTTTAATTTTTATTTTTACCAAAAATTAAAAAAGAGAAAAAATACTATAAATGAATTTCAAATTTTTTTTTTCATGTTTTAAATTTTTGGTACAATAAAAAATGAAAAAAAATAATTTTGAGGATCATATGTTAATTTTAAACTGATAGAATTTGTTAATTTTAACTAAATTTGACAAATGTACGACTTTTTTTTTATCAATTTCAACTACATTGGACAAGTATTCAACTTTTTTTGTCAATTTCAACTAAATTGGATAAATGTGCAACTTTTTTCAATTTAGAGGATATTAATTTTACAAATTAATTGTAGAGACTCTTAAGTGAACAAATTCAATTTTAGAATATACTAAAATGCTTTGGTCTTTAAATTAATTTTTAGTCAAAATTTTAGCATTTTTTGAAATATGAAGTACAATTCTTGTAACAAAGAAACAATTGAATTACAAAATTAAACATCCTTACAAGGTCTCTACAGTGTTGCATTTGAGTATGGTGCATATTTCAAAATTATTAAAAAGTAAAAAAAAAATGTTTAATGAACAAATAATGCAGTCCCACCAGTATTCTGCACAAGCCCATCGTAATCTGATTCCCCTCATATTTATTATTAAAATTAAAAAAATAAAATTAGATTCTGTCACGTATTATTGGTACTCCTTTAAAGAAAAACTCCACACAACCATATATATATATATATATATATATATATATATATTCTAATTGTACTAATTAAGTTTATGGATGGCTCCTAATTCTCGAGTATTTATTAAGAGATTTCGGCATTTTAACGGAGTATTCCAATCTAATATATTCCTTTTTATAATTAATATATATTCTTTTACTGCCCACATGGTATAGTTTTTAAAGTATTTTTTATAAACATTGATAGATTTTAATGACATTCTCATAATCAGTCGTATTAGATTCTAACGAGATTAATTACTAGATCTTTTCATTCATTTTTTCTTGAATAAAACTTGACAATTTTATCACTTTAAAACACTAGGATTTGACATTTTTTTTTTGCTCGGATACTACTACAAACACATATAAATAAATTTTTATTCAAATAACATAATATATAAAAATTGATGGTACACAATAATAAATAGAAAAAATAGATATTGTAGAAAATTAGTAAATAGTTGGAGGTTTGATGATTTTGACTTTATATCTTTAATTGCTTCATTTAGATACTCATAATTTTATGGTACTTTTTTTAAATACGTACAATGATATCTCTGTATAATGGTAATTTTTGACAATAATGATGCTCTAAATTATAAAAAATATTGAACTAATTTTGACTTGAACTCTTCCTTAATATATGCCAACACCGATATTCTCTTAATATATAAATATTGGCAAAATGAATTGAATGAAACTAATTAGAACGAAATCTATACTTATAGAATTTGAAAATATGTAACCAAAGACATATCCGCTAAGGTGTACTTTTTTATAAAGGTAGCTTGTTAAATGTAAAAGTTCATTTAAATGATGAACACCTTTATAAAATGTAGAAATAATATAATTTAATAAATGTGAAAATTAAGATACCTTTTTTTTTTTTTATAATCTCCATTCAATATTTCAAAAAATATATAATTTGTCCATTCACAACCAACATTTTTTTTTTGTTGCAATTAGCAATACTGTAGTAAATGAAATTTTTTTACTAGGGAGATAGTTTCTTATACCAATTTCTTGACAAATAATCTTGGTCCTTCAATTATTCTAATTCTCCATGACACCAAAAAATATAAATAAAATAATTCTCTTATATCCGTATCCATATCCATAAACTATTTTTATTTTTACCTAATTTATTTGATGATGCCAAAAAATAACTTTCCAAAATAATATTTCTCTTATAATTAAAGGGTAAATGGGTGTATTCAATTATGAATTTAATTGTTCTGTAAATGAGATGACCAAATAGGCGGTGTCTTCACTACAAGAAAATAGCTTTTTTGTGATGGATTTCTTTGTGACCTTCATTTACCCGTCACAAAAATAGGGCTTAAAGTGACAGAAACAGCTTGACCGTCACTTATTGTACATTATATGTGATAAATTTTACCTCGTCACAAGGCATTGTCACTAATAGTCATAAATTTTTTGGAGCCAAACAAAATTTGAATTTTTTAACCCTATCTGTGACCGAAATAGGTGGATATTGTCACAGATTCATGGAAAAAAAATTAATATAAAAATAAAGTTGCTTTTGTGACAATGCACTGTCACTAATAGTGATAAATTTTTTGGAGCCAAACAAAATTTGAATTTTTTAACCCTATCTATGACGGAAATGGATGGATATTGTCACAGATTCATGGAAAAAAATTAATATAAAAATAAAGTTGCTTTTGTGACAACATGTTTCTCACATTTAGATAAATTGTTAATTGTGACAATCATTTTGTCACAATTAGCCCCAAAATTTAGATACGGCTTAAAATTTTTGCTGGAAAATTTTAGAAGGTTTTTTCCCTCCCATATTTCTACTAATACTGTGACGGACTTAACTAATTCGTCACAATTGCCATGCCTATTTAGCATAACAAAATTTTCAATTGACCCTTAAAATGTAGAATTACCGTGTGTCAAACTAAATGGCATTTTTTTTTCAATACTACATGACGTCATTTCTTATTAATGAATTAGGTGTCTTCATTCATTAATGCCAAACAGTGCGTCTTGAAGGAACAATCCTCTTTGCCTATCCCATCCAGATCAGTTGCCAGTTCGCACATTTTATCCAATTTGATTTTGGGGTTACCCAAAGCGCGCAGCTACACAACTCGATTGTGAAATTGACTTCAATCACAGCAGTTTCTGTGTTGACTGCAACTCTCCTCGGTAGCCAGTGGCGGTAAATCTCCCCCTTCGATCGTCATCTCTACATTCGCAGGTACTGTACACATACCTGGTATATCTTCTGATTTTAGGGATTATGGAATCCCTTTCTGTTTAGCCTATGAATCCGATTGGGCCTCCATTTTTTCTGCTGCATTGTGCCTTCATTGATGTGTGTTGCATTTAAATGTCCCTGCATTTCAAAATAATATCATTTTGCATTTAGGGTGTAATAAATTTTTTTTTTTCGGGTTCTTTAATTAGATCGTGTTTAAAGAAGTTTTAGTTGTGGTGTACTACTGAATGCAATAGTTGCTATCATGTCTACTATAGAATGAAAAATTACTTCCCATGTTGTATAGCATAACATATTCAGTTATAATTTTTCCAAGTCTTCTTGATATAGAGGTACGGTGCATCGCTTCATAGTACAAAATTTAACTAAAATCTTTGGCAAGTTTCAAATTGACAGGCCTTTGTATGTACATTAATAAAATGTACTTGCTTTAGGCCTAGCCACCAAGTTTGACCAGCCAGTTCACAAGCAAATAACAAAACTCTTGAACTTAAGGATTTGTAATAATGGCCCCTTGTTGAATGGAATTAGGGGACTGAAATATTTTATGTATGATCTTAAGTAAATGGACAACATTTGATGTACTCTAGTCCAATCCAATACAACAAACTCATACAGTACTCTAGATTTGATAAGGCTATAAAACCATGGATAGAAATTGACAAGGATGCGGAATCACTATAAAAATGCCATGTCTATTGTTTTAATTCAGCTTATTTATTACTTACTTAGGAGGTATGATTATTGTCAATCTTCTTAGAAATATAATATAAATAATTTATGCTGTTAGAACAAATAGATGAAATGACAAACTTCTAAGTTATACATTAATTTAATGCATTTAATAATAAAGTTATCTACATCAAGAAAGCATAAGCAATACAATACAAGTCCCTTAACGAAATGGGACACCATTGAAGATCAAATTTGAATTGGTGAACGAAGCTTCTTAGTATTCGATCAAGCATGGAGATAAAGAATTAGGATAAGACCAGGGACATGCTTTTTTCATATGCTCTTGTATTTTTGTAATTTTGCATTATTTTATTTTATTTTTTCTCTTTTTACATGACCCCAAATGAAAAGAAATTACAAGCAAATATTTTTATGTTTCATAACCCTACTTTTTCAAGAAGACTAATAAACTAAAGGAGAGAATCCAAAAACTTAAAAAGCCCTATAGGTAATTTAAATTTAGTAAGACCATGATGATCGGCTAATCATAAACTTTATTGCATTTCTGAAAAGTATAAGATAGAACCAATTAAACATGAGATGAAAATCACAAATCCTAACAAGCCTATGTAAGTGCCAAAAGTCTAGGGCCTTTAAAGTTTAAACCCTAGTCTGCACCACTTTAAAGTACTTAAATTTATAAAACTTGATTTCAAAATCATCAATCAGTTTCTCAACTTCTCTGAAATCCCCAAAGAACAATGGTTCCAAGTTCCAACCAACCAGTAAAAACACAAGATGGTACAGACACAAATTCCCTACAGCAAATCAAAAACCCTATTTTTTTAGGTTAAGACCCCCTAAAGCTTGCATATGTATCAAAATGACCCAGTCAACAATTATATCAGCATAATTTTTGCTACAATCTTGGAATTACTTCTCTGTTTCACATAGGGTACTCACAAAATTTTGATTTCTAGACACTTCCTGATATGGTAACTTTCCCAATTTGGATTAGTTCCCGAAGAAATAACCTCAAAATCATAACTTGGGTGCTCTGACACTTGAATAAATCAATGAAACAACATAAGCATGCATGATACATACATATAAACAGGAATCACATTCCAGTTATTACACATGATCACAATTATAACAAACCATTTTAAGAAGTACTTACAGCTGCCTATTATACAAACCAATTCTCATCAAGATAAATACCTTTTAGGTGTTCATGCCAAATGAAGATAGAGACCATTTTCTAGAAGTCTGAAGTATATCATACTATGTAGAAAACGTCTCTCTATCACGAGGAGAAGAGTAATCAATATTTGGGCCTTGAGGAATAATACCAAACGGATTGATAGTAGGATGGCTTCCATAATAATGCCGCTTTATGTGTTCCATGTTGACTGTGCTGCCAATTCCTGGAATTTGGAAGATGTCTTTAGTGTAATTGAATAGATTAGGGTACTCGCGCAGGAGTTTCTTGTTTCACTTGAAATGAACTGCATAAACCTGCAAGTAGGAAAATCCATCACACAATGTAATTGAATATTATATTTACAGGTTTAATGAATTTGTTATATTGTTTATGAAATGGTATGCTGATTTTTGGAAATAGCACTTCAATGTGTCCACTACTTCAAATTTTAGGGTTTAGGACTGTGTAGAAACAAAGAACGAGTGGTATGTGGTTTTAAATTTGAATGTAAAAGTTAATAAGTGTTAAACTTTCTTCAGCTTTCTCTTTTTATCTCTATCTTCTTTGTAACTATTGCATATCTCTCATAAATGCAATATGGCTTAATTCTCTCTTCCTTATGTTGCTAATTTTTTTTAAGAACTTAGTTATGCAACCGTGGCAGCGTGTTTGTTTTCCAAATGCACAACATTATTGATGTAATGTTCTTGATTCTTCGTGTGGAAATTAAGACATTTAATGGTGCTGCTGCGTGCTTCCAGGTTTCTCCCAGGCTATTGCAATCCCCAACTGTTAAGGCAACTTGGTGAGCAGCTGCTTGTTGTGTCGAATAAATTTAAGGTATAGATAATTATACCTTCTGCTTTGTTCATGTGTTTCAGTATGCATATGTATATGTGACTCTTGTTTAAGTAACAAAATTATACAGCTGCATGTATTGGGAGTTTGCCTTCATAGTATATATGTTGGCCTATCATATAAACTAAAACTACTTCTCAACATTTAATTTCTTCATGTGGTTGTCATATACATATATAACGTTCATAGAATGACTTACGTATATATGTTTTGTCAATACCTATATATATTGCAAAATTGTGTGTTTAAGTTGGGATACATACATATACTATAGAGTACTCTTACATATACATGTTGCCTGTTCCATGCGGAGCCATTTGCTACAAATATTGTGTTTTACATCATCTTCTATTTTAATTTTTTGTTGCCTATTTATATATTGCTGACTTATGTGTTTAAGTTGGGATACTAACTTCAATGACATGTTCCACTATGGCCCTAGTTGGACATCGTGATTTTTGAATTAAACATGGATAAAAGTTGGATGCAATTGCGCAATAGTTCGGACCCAGATTATGTTAATGGAGTAAAGGATTTCATAGATTTCGTAAAACTCCATATGGAAGATGGAGAAAAAATAAAATGTCCATGCTACAATTGCAACAACTACTACTTCCTATTTCCGGATCAAGTACATGATCATTTGATTGTGTACAAAATCCTAATGTCGTACGACTCATGGGTGTTCCATGGCGAGACGTCTATTCCACAAGGCCATGAAGATATGATGGATGATGACGATTTGTCCAATGATGATGAATATGTCATTGCGGACGGGACATGGGCTATGCTAAATGAATTGAATTACGAGTCCTTGTTCACTGAATGGTCGACTTCATCGACATCTAAAATTGTCCAAGTAGATACACCATGCCCCCAAATCCGTTTGCACAAATATTCCAAGAATCTTCACACCCAATGTATCCCGGGTGTAAACTTTCACAGATTTCGGTCCTTGTTAAGCTGCTTCACATAAAGACACTGAATGGATGGAGCAACAAGTTGTTCAACATGATCCTTCAACTCCTAAACCACATTCTTCCACCTGAGTCAAACCTTCCCTCTTCGTACTACAAGGCCAAACAGGTCATCCGAGACATCAGTCTCCACTATGAGAAAATAGATGCTTGCAAGAATGATTGTATACTTTATTGGAATGAATTTAAAGACTTGGATATGTGCTCGACATGCAGCACACCTTGGTATAAGGATCCTTCATGCAACAACAAAAAAATTCCTCACAAGATACTTCGATATTTTCCTTTGACTCCACGGTTGCAGCAACTGTACCTATCCACTAAGACCACCCAAGACATGAGGTGGCATCATGAAATGCGGGTTGATGATGGCATCATGAGGCAGCCGACCAATTCTAAAGAATGGAAGAATTTTGATGACACTTTCCCAATCTTTTCTAGTGAACCAAGGAATGTGAAACTTGGACTTGCTAGTGACGGTTTTAATCCATTTGACAACAAGGCCGCGTTTTATGACATGTGGTCCGTCATAACTATCCCGTATAATTTACCTCTATGGAGATGTATGAAGGATCCTTTTTTTTTTAATATGCTTATCCCGGGTCCTTCATCGCCTGGCAATGATATCGATGTCTACTTTCAACCACTTGTGCACGAACTCAAGCAACTATGGGAGGAGGGTGTGCAAATATTTGATGCATCGACAAATGAACAGTTTCAACTTCATGCTGCTCTTTTATGGACAATCAACGATTTTCCAGCATATGGTAGTCTCTCGGGGTGGTCCACAAAGGTATTGTCCGGAGAGGATGTATTTGCACAACTACAAGATGTTAGGCAACCCACTTTTGGTAAACTGCCTAATGGAAGAAAAAAAAAGGAAGTGTGATGGTACACATAATAATTGGCACAAAGTTTCCATTTTCTTTGACTTGCCATATTGGCGCACACTTCAATTGTGGCATAACCTGGACAGTATGCATATTGAAAAAAATGTGTGTGACAGTTTATTGGGAACAATAATGAATCTCGAAGGTAAGTCAAAAGATATGTGCAATTCTCAATTGGATCTTGAGGCGTTGGGCATTATGCGAGAGCTCCACCCTATCCGCATGGATGGAGTTGTTTTTATGCCCCTCGCTTACTACATGCTCAACAATGCTGAGAAAAAAAAGCTGTGTCAATTCCTTATTGATGTAAAACTTCCCGATGGCTATACCTCCAACATATCGAGGTGTGTAAACATTGGTGAATCCAAAATATCCAGATTGAAGAGCCATGATTGCCACATCCTTATGCAGAGGTTGTTGCCTATTGCATTGTGTGGCTCCCTCCACAAAGATGTTTGTACATTGATAATTCAGTTGTGCTTGTTCTTTAGGGAGTTGACTTCAAAGACATTGACAAAAGAATCATTGCACAAACTTGACAGCAGCATCGCAGTTACTCTTTATGGTTTTGAAAAGTTGTTTCCCCTTTCGTTTTTCGATGTCATGGTGCACTGACCAATTCACCTCGCACATGAAGCCATCCTTGTAGGGCCATGTCAATTTCATTGGATGTATCCATTTGAAAGGTAGTAAATAGTTTTTGCTCCCTTCATCGTTTACTTGTGTCACTTATTTCCCAATTTAATACTAACATGTACTATGCGTCGGCCAGTCCTAGGTACTTACAAACACTTAAAGGTTTTATTTGTAACAAAGCGTAGCCTGAATGGTAGATTGCCAAGGCTTACATAGCTAACGAATGTCTTGTATTTTGCTCAATGTATCTTCATGACGTAGAGACAAGGTTTAATAGACCGGAGAGGAACTACGATGTCAATGTGTGCAATGGAAGGTCAAATTTCTCGTCTTTTGATCATAAAGCCCATGGTATAAGAGGAATGCAATATATGGAGCTTGATATGATTGAGTGGATGAAGATTCAATGGTATGTATTGAACAATTCCACCGAAGTCCTTCCATATATTGATTAAGTTATACAAATGACTTTCATTTTCTTCTTGCTTTTGTTTCATTCGTTTAATTGTAATTAAGTTTAACATAATGAATGACTTACGTATTGTGTGCTTCGGTAATTCTAGTGCTCATAGAAACGAATTCGACAATAAAATTGCTTCAAACATGCATGCCTTCTAGCAAGCAAATTTTTGTAAGTGGATGCTACAACGAGTATGTTGAACGTAGCATCACCTAAGTTATTTAAAAATTTTAATTTAATTTTCAGCATTTCTGTTTGTAATATGCAGCTGCATCGTTTCGATGCCGAAGACAGTGAAGGGACAGTTGACAATATTAAAAGGCTTGAAAGAGGACCCGATAAAAGAGTTATTCGTTATAGTGGTTGCATAATAAATGGACATAGGCTCCGCACAATACACTATGATAGATGTACATTAACTCAAAATAGTGGGTTTGTTGTTAAAGGAGAGCACAACGGTGAAGAGATTAACTTCTTCGGTGTTTTGCAGGATGCTATGAGCTTAGTTACGGAGGACAACATCAGAAAGTTTTTATTTTCAAGTGTGATTGGTGGGATCTTGGCAGTCGCAGAAAAGTAAACATTGATGAATTTAATTTCCTAAGTATACAAGTTAAAAAGACTTGGTACAAAATCGACCTTTATGTCCTCACAGCGCAAGCCGAGGAGGTCGTTTATCTACCCGACCCGAAGCTTGGAAAAGGTTTGGTTGTTGTCAAGCAGGTGCCAACACGCAACTTGTACGATGTCCAAGTAACAAAAACAGCAATAGATCCATCGGACAAAGATGCTTATCAATAACATGAGTGCGATGATGATTTGGACATTACCTCCGTGGATGAATTTGTTGGACATAGGACAAGGATGGACATGAACTGTATACTTGTTACTGTAACGGGCGAGGAGAGAAATGAGGGTGTGGAATATGAAATTGACAATGTTAATAATGGATCGTCTAAGGAATACTCTGATGACGATTAACACTTTGGATTGATGCTTTCTTAACATGTGATTGTAATTGATTGTTTTCAATTTGGACTTGTAATGTGAGGCTTCTAGGACAGTTGTGCATTGTTAAAATACATTATAATGTCTTTTGTTGTCATTTGGAATTGTAATGTGGGGCTGTTAGGACTATTTTGCATTGTGATAATACTTTCTACTGCTATTTTTGTCAATTTCTGGACTATGTTTTATTTGTTGCGTGTATGAAAACTAACAACACATGTAATACAAAATATGGAACGTGCAGGTTGGTGATATAGATGCGCTGCAATGGAATCATGTTGAGTAAGCAGCTTCCATTGCACAAAGGGCAAGGCTCGGCCAAAGCAACGCACAAGAAGGGGGGACAAGCAAGTTTGGCTAATACGAAGAAGCCAAATTGTACATGCTGCATTTTCTTACACTACTTTGATTATATATATAAAGTTGTTTTGTGTTTGTGAAACTGTTAATATTATCGCACTAACCTTTTAACCCTACACATGCAAAGTGAACACAAGTTCCGATTGGGTAAATGTGAGCGAACGTGGAGGAGATAACGTTCATAGTACCTCACCTACACATATTCTTGCCCTGACATCATCTCAAAACAATCAAGTTGTCGCAAAAAACATAAAAGGTTGGTACTCCGTTCAAGTTTTAAATTGGCTGCATGATATTGGCTAAAAATACCTGATTATTGTTTGTATAAATTGTGTATATAGGGAAATGGATAACTTTCTCACAACCTTTGCCGCCAATCCGTCGAAGTCCGAGGAAGCGTGTTAATGTGCTGCTTTTTGGGAAACTCGATGATAATTCAAAAGTTCATCCTCCTGTCCAAAATTAGTATGGATTAATTTATTTTTGCAAAATGCTATTTGTCTATCTTTGTTTAATTCAAATGGCTGTTGGTTCGTTGGTTTTAAGCATGTTGCTCACATATAATTAGGCCCATGTTGATGTTTTGCGGGTATAAGTATAGGGAAGCATATTGTATGTCAATAGAGATGAGGTTTCAAAGCCGCCAAATTAAATATAATGCTGCTGTACCTTTTAATTTACAACCTTACCATTGACATTACACCTTGTTTGGTTCTTGATAAGTGTATGGCATAGTTTGGTATATTTTTTCACAAAATATCTATCATGCTCCAAAGACTTGAACATTTTGTTAACTGTTATTTTCATTTGAATGTTATAAAATGTGACTGATGTTGTTGCATTGTAGTTCGATTGCTGAATCTCGTCTAATAAATAATGGTGAATTTTCTTTGTTTCCATTTCGACTTACTTGTTGAAATAGGAGCTTGTCGGAGTCAAACAACGAGGCGTGTATTGAGAACTAGTCCAAAGTAAGTAACAAAGTATGGTGCTGCACCACAAGCTCAGAAATGCCCCGTTGAAATAACAATTGATGACGATCCGACTGCCAGCGAATCTAATGGTGATGATACTCTTGCACCGTCATCTTTGATCGAAGAGGATTCATGCCCACCAGCAACTGAATATGAACATCCTTTTACACCAGCCGATGAAGATGAAACACTGCCACCAGATACGGAGGAAACATTGGGTGCAAATGCACATCACGAAGTGGAAGGCAAATCTGGATGTTATGCTACAGCTGCTGCTACAGCAGGTGAGGGTAAAAATGAATTTCTTTTGATGCTGGATTTTTAGCATGGGACGCAGCTTTATTATCTGGTTTCCATATATTATATTTGATTGCTATACTATGAGTTTTGGTCTTTTAATGGTTATGTTTTAGTCGCAGCCACAGCGCAAACAAGAAAGCGTGGACCAACTCGAAGTCTGTTGGCAAGAAAGAAGAACCCGCATTTGGGGAACATGACGGTTACGGCTCCACCCCATGTGATGTGCTTCGTCGACCATTTTGCACAAGACCTGACGACTAAAATTAAGGTGTTGCTAAGGAGCAAAGCGCCTCCACATGTCAAGGAATGGAGTGACATATCACAGCAAAGGAAAGACGACATTATATACGAATTAAAGGTGAAGTCATCTTCAATTACACATTCCTTTGGTTGTTTAAACTTCCACATGGTAAGCTGTATTTGTTTTCCATATTACCATCTACTCACCATTATGTGTTAACATTTTCACAGTGCTATTTCAATTTCAGCGATGCACCACACCATATTGAGGTCCTAAACAACTAGATGAAAAAGCAGTTCCGGAGTTTGTGATACAGATTGAAAGAGAAGTATGACCAATGTTCAACTGAGGAGGACGTCATTGCTGCATGTCCAAAAGAAGTTGCCCTGCATGAGTGGCTACTGTGTGTCAAGCGATTCAAGCCCGATGAATTCAAGGTACATTGCCGATTTAAATACCTTTTGTTCAAATATATGGAATGATGCTTACATTTGGCATGGTACAGAAAATGAGTGAAACAAACAAGAAAAATAGAGGTGCGGAACGAGTCAACCACTATTCAGGAACTAAGTCCTTTGCTAGACTTGCCAGTGAGGCCACACAAGAGGTTATTTAATATGTTAATGGTTGCTGTTTGAATACTGACTGTGGAAGTGGAAGGTAGTTGAGACAATTTTTTTACTTAATAATTGTCTAGGATGGAATGCTTGACCGGTATGGTATGTGGTATACCACCCACTACAACCAAAAGAAGAAGAAGCGGGTGGATGCGAAGTCCGAAAGAATTTATGTGAGTACCCCTTCTTTGACAACTTGTACAACATATAGTAGCTGTTGTTGTATTAATCTTTTAATTGTCATTAGTTGCCTTGGAAAACAAAGGTGTTGGAACATGGCTCACACTAAAGCATATTTTTTGTATAAGAGGACTTAATTGTACTGAGAGATTCGAAGGAGGGGTTAGAATTGACAACGGAGGAAATTTTTTATAGAATTATACCTCCAAAGCGCGGACATCAATGTGGGATGGTTGTTGGTCCAATGCATCACGCCAAACAGTCACGCCTTGATATGGCAGCTGTGGAAAAAGAAATGCAAGAAATGAGAGCCTTTAATGAATCCTTGAAGCTGCAAAATAAACGCTTTGAAAAACGTGTAGCTGAAACGGAAGCAAAATTCAGCCAATTGCAAGGACACATTAAGGCTTTAACACCGGGATGGGAGAGTCATGCTCGACCAACTAGTTGAGGACAGTCAAGGTACATGCCAAGTGTTAAAGTACGAAAGTTGTGGTAGTTTTTAAAATAGAAGCTTAAAAGAAGTTGCCATCTGGTTTTGTTGTTTTGCATGCATGTGAATATATAAGCATTAATGATGCTTAGGGCATATATTGGTGAAGGTAAATGAAGGAGTATGTGGGATGTGTGATCCATTCTCAAGCGACGATATAGGTAGATTTATGCCGTATACATGTTGTGGCTAATATATATTTTGTGAACTAGGGAAAAGACTACGAAGTCTGGATCATATTTTTGAATGTATATGTTTGGTTTTGAGCATGTTGTGTATATGTTGTTACTGTCAACATGTTGGGTTGTTTTGGTATTGTATATGAAATATGTTTTGGTATTGTATAGACTTGTAGTGGAAATTTTTTCATTGAAGCATGGAAAATGTGAACTGCTTCAATGAAGAATTTTTTACCCCCTTACATAAAATGTGGTACTAATAAAACAAAATGTTATGAAAGTGTTGTTTGGCTACTCTTTATATATCAATTAAACAGCCTTTAAAATCTAAAACGGAAAAGAATAAAAAAAAAAATTGGACAATAACCATATCGAATGCTATATTGTGATGGTTAGACCAAGTTTATGTGACGGTGTCTAGAAACAAGTTCGTCACAAATGGTTATAATGTGACAACACATATTGGACACAAATCAACCGCAATAGTGTACATCTAGCCTTATAAGTGACGGTAAACTGTCACATGGTCGTCACAGATGTTGCATTGTGACGGATAAAATCATACACAACAATGCCAAATTTTAAGGTTCTCATTGTATGTGTGACGGTAATCTGTCACAAGGTCGTCACAGGAGCTATACTGTGACGGATCATTTCAGTAACTCAAACCATGCATTACAACAATAATGATAGTAAGTGACAGTATATAGGGCGTCGCAGATAATGTACAGTGACCGCTCACCGTCACAAAAGCATCACAGGTGATATAATGTGACGAATCATATCGGACACTAAACAAGAGCATTATGACACTAATCATTATAAGTGACGGTATGTGACTCGTCACGTATTGTAAATGTGACGGTTAACCGTCACAAGTTTGTGATAGATGGTATACTGCGACAATTTCAATTTTGGTCACACTTAATATAAAATGACAGAATGTCGTCAATGATGGTTCATCTGCGACAGAACACATTCCATCGTAGATTCCTTACCGGCGGTGATTTTCCAGTGGGAGTCAATATTTGTGACTAAGTTTACCCATCACAAAATGAAAGTTTTATGTCACGGGGTGAACAGTAAGTGGTCACAAAACTTTTTGTGTTGGACCTATTGCCAGCGTCATGTGATGGATTTTTACGCATCACAAAAAGTAGTTTTAGCGACGATTCTATCACATATACTATGCCTTGTGACTAATTTGCTGCCGTCACAAAACCCTTGTTTTTTTGTAGTGCTCATTTTTCATCTTTGAGATGGAGTCTGACCCACGGGTTCGATCCACATAGCATAGTTGTCTATTTTTCCGCATATTCTAAAGAGATCATGTGCTATAGGGGCTATCCATTTGTGGTCAAAAAAGAAGATGGAAGAAAATTATTTGATCACATTGTCGGTGGTGGTGTGTATTTGCAAGAATTCATAAATGAGTACTTTAGGTTAAAGGAGTTGGCAATGTTAGAGATGGATTGATTTATGTGGTATTAATTAAAAAGCATCAAACTATAAATTAACAGTTTAAATTGTAATTTTTTAAAGTCGATGGTTTAAATTGAAGAACTGTAAAAGTTACAGATTGCAAAGTGCAATAAAACATATTTTCTATTTTTATTTTTTGAGTTTTGCTGTGTGTCGGCATTGATAATCTATTGAGTTATGATAAACTTAGAAGTTAATTAAATTACTGAAAGACAAATGAATTTCACCCTAATTAGTAAGTTCACAAATAATACAGGAATAATACACATACGTATGTATTATTGAAAAAAATATTTGTTGGAAAAAAGTTTTTTTTTAAAGGAAAAGCTTAAAATACATATAATATTTTATTTAGTATAAAATATATCAAAAAACAGATTTAATATAAATTTTAAAAATGCAAAAAAAAATTAAAATTAAAATACCTTTTTAGGACTTTTTATATGTGAATGAACATTTCTATACTTTTTAAAAACAATCCATTTCTTTTTCCCTTATCATTTCTATTGAAAAACAATGAGCTATAAAAGAATCTTCTATCAAGGTATACAAAATCAATCACAGCACATAAAGTTTATTTAGCTTAGATTCTTTAGAATAATTGAACACTTGTTTGAAATCGTTTTTAGTTTTGTAGGCCGTAGCTCTAATGTGGCTCTGTTGCTGTTAGTTTTCTCTTCCTCTTTGACCATATAGATATTGATGATATACCATAGATGGATTAGATGAGTGTTTAATTTTAAGCCCTAACTTTTTTTTTTTTAGTTAGTGAAATACTATTGATGTGTTATGTGACTTAAGTCATTAAACTGCTTTATTAATCAATTATTGATTGCTTACCTTATTTATTTGTTTTTATAATAGATCAAATTATTAATATCTTGTTATAAAATAACACTACAAGAAAAATAATGATTAGACGATGATCGTCAAATTAGCATTTACGACGAATTTCATGACAAACGTCGTATTAAATATCAAAGACGACTTGAATTAATATATATTTATTAAAATTTTTTTAATCAAATACAACATGCAAACAGTTAAACATCGTCTTAAAATTAAGTAATGACGACGCACAACAAAAAACCGTCGCAATATAAGATATGTAAAATCTACGTGGCGCCAACATGGCCACTTAAGACGACGGTTTTTCAACGTCGTCTAAAATCATAAAATACGATGGTCAAGATCATCGTCATTAAAAAAAACACCGTTTAAGGTGCCAAAAATGACGCACACAAAGTGCGTCGCGTAAAATGAAAAGACAACATTTGTATAAAAAATATATATATGAAAAGACGTCGCACAATGTGCGGCGTCTAAAACTTTACACTCAGACCACGTTTGTATAAAAAAAAATATGAAAAGACGATGCACATTGTGCGTCGTCTATAGCTTCCGACAACGCACAATGTGCGTCGTACAAAGACTCCAAAGACAACACACATTGTGCGTCGATGCTCAATTTTATTGTATATAAAATATTATTTTGTTATATATTATATATAATATATTATTATTTTCATTTTATATTATTTTATTTATAGAATATATTATTTTATTATATATAATTATTATTATTAAATATAATATATGGAGACATAGGACGTCATCCTTTCAAATTATTTTTTTAAATGTATTTTATCATATATAATATGGAATATACTATTTTATTATATATAATATATGTAAGATATATGGACGATGCACATTGTGCATCGTCTTTTCATATTTTTTTTATACAAACGTGGTGAGCGTAAAGTTTTAGACGCCGCACATTGTGCGACGTCTTTTCATATATATATATATATATATATATATATATATACAAATGTCATCTTTTCATTTTACGCGATGCACTTTGTGCGTCGTGATTGCTTAAATGACGATGCACAATGTGCGTCGTCTAAAATTTTACACGACGCACTTTGTGCGTCATGATTGCCTAAACGATGAGGCACAATGTGGTCGTCTAAACTCTTTATAACCCAAAACGGCGCTGTTTTGCATGGGTTTATAGGATTTTTATTCCCTTTCTTCTTCAATCTCCTCAAGTCCAAAAAAATTCCACGATGGCGCCGAAGTGTTTTCTCTTGCACCCAAGCTGATTTCTTCACAATTTGTCTAAAAAAAACAAGCTAAAATCGTGTTATTTTGCTAAATGTAAGTGATTCTTTGAGTTTTAGATTCATTAGGTGCTTTTTAATTGTTGATTTTAATTTCTTTTCGGAATTTATACATATTTAGAGTATTATTGTGGTGATTTTTTTATGCATATTATACTGTTTTGTTGTGATTTTGATCGGTTTTTTATATGTTTGTTTGTGTTTTATATTTAGAGTATTATATGTTTTATATGCAGAGGTGTGGCCGACGAGCTCCACAAGGTGGAAGGCGTAGGTGAAGATGGGAGATTGCTTGGTTGGGTTGGAAAGGCGAAGGAGGCCGGTGAGGCTGGTGGCTTCGGCTGCGGGGCTGATACAAGAAAGGATTCGGAACTCGGAGGTGGGGTCCAGGCTGAGGACAATCCTATTGCAGTAGCCGGTTCATGAAAAGCCCCCAGGGTCAGGCCACCATCCTTTAGGAGGAATAGACTACGCACATTGTGAATCGTCATTGATATCATGGACGACGCACAATGTGCGTCTTCTTTGATATCAAATTGGCCAATTGCGACGCATTTTGACCGTCGTTGAAGGTGCCACGTCAGAAAAAAGAACGATGATTTTTGCTCGTCGTCTTATGTATGACTTAGCCACGTGGACCTGACGTGTTATGGCTATAAAAGCGACGCTCAATGACCGTCATGTTTGATACTAAGGATGACGATTTTTGTTCATCATATATACTAGAGACTTTTCACGACGATGCTTTAGACGACGATTTCAAACCGTCGTCTAAAGCCTTCTCGACGACATTTTTTGTGTGTCGTTAGAAGGGTAATTTGTTGTAGTGTAATAATAATTTTATCTTATGTATATAAAAACATTTATTTTAATAAATATAAGATACCATACTTTTACCGCTGTATTTTTTTACTACATAATGTATTATATATGTAATTTATAAATTTGATATTTCTGTATTTTTAGCGAAATTTGTACCCTTTTTGTTATTCTTAAAAACAATTAATTATATAAGTATTTTTAGCGTCGCATATTTTACTAAGTATGAATTCCACTAGTGCTTTTATTATCAGTTGTGATAAATAATATTTTCTTTCTTTCATTTTACAACAGAGTCATATAAGTATTATGTAATTGTTTTTCTTAGCTTAGAAATGACTAATATAGTGATACCCTAATAGCTTTTATAATTTTTAAAAAATTTATATTAATTATTAATTGCCCCACTATCCCAAAAATTTTGGGCTCCCCTTTTGATTATGCGCGCACTCGTTGATATCGTCGTCCTGCAATATTACTATAACGGATTGTTATCCCATCCCAATAAATTTTTGCTTTATATATATAGGAGTAACTGTTGTTGCTTGATTTTTGTCACCTTGATGCCACACAGTGTTTTCCTGACTAGATCCCGAGTTCCATGCCTGACCCCTGCGAGATAGGACAATGACGTCAGACTTGGGGCTGGTGGTGTCACCGGCGTTCCCACTTCGATGCCTAAGTCAGTTACAAGGCAATTCCCAGAAACTTTCTTCAGGTTTCCCTCAGAAATCCCACTGCGTAGCCTACCTAGAGTTCTGCGCCGAGGGGCCCTCCTGAAACCTGTCCAAGGTGATGATGGTGACTAGTCTAGGGTTGTTAGGGAGTGTTTAGGGTTCAAATCTCTAGAAAACCGTCCATTTCCCACTCACCTAACCTTACCTTAAGTACTTCACTTCAACGGCTTGGATGCTAGGGTTATGAACCCTCATGTGCTAGGATTGTGACACCTGGACTTAGAGAGTAAGGTAAGTATTAAACTAAGAACCGAAGGTCAACCGGGCTCACTTATTCCCTCGTCCAAGACAATGTCGCGTCTAGGCTTGCCCTCGACCCTGCCTGATGGGCCAGCTTCGCCTGTTCGTGACTGGTGGGTCTCATCCACAATGCTCTTTGTGGGCATTAGAAGGGGTCTGGGAGGTTCTCTGACCCATATCCTAAAAAACCCTCAAAACACTAGCCCCCAAGACTAGCCTGATTGTCAATTGAGGTGGTCTTCACTATTGTGAGGCAGAAAACCTATCTGGGCCTTCTCAACCTATTTGAAATTTTGGTTCCTGCCTTCGCCCTGCCTGGGTGCGGACTTGGCGCGAGTTTTGAAGGCCCACTCTTTTTTTTTTTTTTACGAAAAAGGGTTGTTACCATTAACTGCCTTATCTATCTAGTCCGTCCATTTTTATCCGACGGTTGCGGCACGTTGGTACGACGTCAGGCACTTTTTGCTCTTCCCATAACCATTAACGTGGGAGAGAGAAAGTGGACGTGACCCTTGCCGCCTCACCTTCCCCTGCACTGGAACATGGGTAGGCAGTTTCTTCCCACTTCCTAACTCAACCCGAAAATTTTTATTTTCTCTCGATTTGGCCTCCTTAGACCAAGCTTTTGAATTCTGGTTCATTGATCTGTACTATTTTTCTAGGATTCCTTTGATCATCTTCCATTGATCTTTGTCTTCCCCTGCTTCGACCTTCAGTCTGGTGCTTCTCAAGTAAGGGTTTGTGCTTGCTTCTTTTTCTTCTCCATTTTTTTTTTTGGTCTTGAACCTGTTTTAATCTTTCTTTTTTGCTTTCATGGCTTATCTTGACCAGAAACCTGTCGTGCCGAAGACTTTTGCCATACAGAAACCCTTTCTTCCAAATTTAGAGGTAATTTTCTTTCCTCCCTTGATGGATGACTGTGTGCTGCGCATG
Organism: Ochetophila trinervis; assembly: GCA_003254975.1. NCBI lineage: Eukaryota > Viridiplantae > Streptophyta > Magnoliopsida > Rosales > Rhamnaceae > Ochetophila > Ochetophila trinervis. The sequence goes on from QANX01005788.1 coordinate 449,525, forward strand.
ATATATATTTTTTTTATACAACCTATTCCCGACGGTACTTGCTGTCACTGGTTCCTCCCTAGGTTGTTTCTTCCTTCCCTGGAACTTGTAGCTATCCAGTCCTTTCTTATTCTTTCTCTGTAAACCCTAATGGATCAGGTCCCTCTGTCTCAGTCTTGTATAGCCTGATAGCTAGGTGCCTGTATTGTTCATAGCGTAGGAACTTTATTGCCTGCCTGACAGCCCTCTTTATTATTTTCAGATGTCGGACACCTCCACTAGTAGCAGCAGTGAACCGCTAATACAATTGCCTAATGTTCCTATCAATTTTCAATCTTCCCAAAGCCCTCAGCCTAGACCCATACAGTAGCTTAAGCCCATGCCCCTTGTCAGAAGGAAATCCAGACGACTTGCAGGCGTGTTCTCTTCCATAAACTCCGAACCTAGGTTTGTGGAGATTTCTAACTCAGAAGTGACTGAGCCAGAAGTAGCTGAGCCCTTCGTGGCCGCTGATATGACGGGTCCCTCTGGGCCTCCGGCCCCTGCTATTAGGACCACCAGGGCCACCAGGGTCACTGAGACCACAAGAGAACAATCTAGGCCAAATGGCATATATAAAGACTGCGACTTTGCCAGGTCTGACCTGACTGAATCGGGTCTGGCTAACTTGCTAGAAAGGTTCCCCCTACCTAAAGGCGTGACTGCCAGGCTTCCCAATGCAGGGGAGTCTGCCAGTTCCCCTCCTCCTGGGGAGGTAGCCTTAAGTAGTTGGTTATTTGACTATGGGCTCAGACTGCCTCTAGCCCCCTTTGTTCGTAGGCTCCTCGCCGAAATTAACATCGCCCCCTTCCAATTAGGACCTAATATCTGGATCTTCATCTTCTGCTTTTTTGTGCTATGGAGGGAACATTGTCAATCAGACCTTACCCCCTCGGAGATCCAAGCGCTCTTTGAGATTAGACTGGTCCTCAGGCAGGCGGCTTTGTACTATGTCTATCCTCGGAGGAGGAAATTCATCCAGTTCCTTCTTGAAATTACCGGATGGCGACTGGTTCTTCATTGGTGGTTGCTGGGAGTCTGGATCCCAGGGAAACAGGTTTGAGATATCTGTGCCTTGATGCTTCAAAGGTCGAAGTCACGGGTGGAGCTCATCCTTCTCTCTTCTTGGTCAAGCTAGTTGTTCCATGGTGGATGCCATACTGGATTTGAGTCTTGCAGAAAGGGATTACAAATCTATTTTGTCTGAGGAGAGGTTATCCTTGGGTATGAATTGGGGGCGATCTTCATGTTTGCATATTTTTTATCTTGTGATGTTTCTGACTAACGTTATTTGGTTTCTTGCAGCCATGAGTGGTCACGCAGGGAGGAGTAGCTCTTGGATGAACCTGCCTGGGCGCCTACACAGGGAGATGACTGACCTCAGCGAGGTTCTAAAGTCAGCAAAGCTAACACACAGTTCCACCCTCCGTGGCTCTGCATCTGCCTCGAAGCCAGCTTCCCTGAAAGGGAAGGAACCTGTCTCCAGATCGCAATCTCGATCTGGGGAAGAGCTTTCCTCTAAAAGGAAAGGAATCATTCATGCATCGAAGGGTAAGGTGCCTGCCACGGGGATGGCTAAGGACGAAATGGCACGCCTCCCCTCCTACCTGGTTGGTCCACTGGTTGTTCTTCATCGGGAAGTTCCTCCCCAGGAGGACAACCGACGCAGCAACACCCCCATTTCTTCCCTGGCTAAGGAGGCATCACGTCAGCTAGCTTCTGTGAGTTCTTGCCCAAGCATTTCCTCTTTTTCATTTATCCTATATCATGTTTAGCCTTGATAAGTGTCATTCGCTGCCGGCTTTCTTGTCAGTCTTCAAGGTCCATGAGCTGGTGGAGATTGAGCTTCAGGTAGCCGGCATGTCATTGTCTAGGCTCAAGGATGTGGAGAAGGAATTTGGGGGGGGGCCAAACAACCCACGGCTGAGCTCAAGTTCGTCCTGTCTAGGAAAAAGATAGAGCTCCAAAGGAAGAATGAGGAGCTGAAGAATAAGATCCGTGCTCACCAGAAGCTTGAGGCCCAGCTCAAAAGATCCTTGAACGAGGCTAAACTTGAGCAGGACAACGTTGTTGCGATCTCCTCAGCCTACCAGAGCCTAGTGACGCAGGCTGATGGGCAATTTGACGCAGGGATGGACGCCACAATTAAGGAAGCCCGGGTCTGTTTCCCAAGCATGGACCTCTTCGTGCTGGAGAAATCCTTGGGGCTCGTGCCTGCTTCATCTCAGAACCTCCCTGCCTCTTCTGATCCCCTGCCTGGGTTCCAATCCCCTGGTCAAGCAGTTCCTCATCTGATGGCCTGGCACTTGAGGGCCCAGAGGTTCCTGTCTCTGATCACGACCTCCACCCTTCCAGTCCTCTAACTCTTGCTTCCTTGCTTCTGCATCTAACGTTCCCCCCTCATAGGCTTTAACCATATTGCTTTTCCTTCAATTTCCTTTTTTTTTTTAAAGACAATTGAAGAAAATTTATTTTTTGTGTTTTGAAGACAATTTAGGTTAGAATTTATCTTAATCTTTTCTAATGTAATGTTGATGACTTGATCTTCCCACTACTGTCCCCTTTAAACTCTGGCCTATTCTTTCAGGGCAGGGGAGAGTTTTCTGTTGCTTGGTTTGGATTTGCAAAGGAACCTGGGCCTGACTTCAGCTACCGGCTAAAATTCAAGTCAGGCCCATTGAGCAAATAATAAGAAACTCCAGTTCATTCAGAACCTGGGCCTGACTTCAGCTACCGGCTAAAATTCAAGTCAGGCCCGCTGAGCAAATAATAAGAAGCTCTAGTTCATTCGGAACCTAGGCCTGACTTCAGCTACCGGCTGAAATTCAAGTCATGCTCGTTGAGCAAATAATAAGAAACTCCAGTTCATTCGGAACCTACTTCAGCTACCGGCTAAAATTCAAGTCAGGCCCGTTGAGCAAATAATAAGAAGCTCTAGTTCATTCGGAATTTGGGCCTGACTTCAGCTATCGGCTGAAATTCAAGTCAACCCCGTTGAGCAAATAATAAGAAGCTCCTAGGGTTTTGACCGGCGAAGCGTTTGTTCCAGAATGAGCATTTGCTTCTTTCCATCTAATCTTTCTAGCTTGTGCGTGCCTGGGCGTAACACTTCAATTACTTTATATGCACCTTCCCAGGTAGGCCCAAGAGTCCCTGACCCATGCTCCTTAGTGTTGAGCATTATTTTCCTCAGGACCAAGTCTCCCTGCCTAAAACATCTTTGCCTTACCCTGGAATTATAGTCCTTGCTGATCTCTGTTTGTATGCCGCCGCTTTTATCTGTGCCATATCCCTTTTTTCTTCAATCAAATCAAGGCTCAAACGCATCTGCTCATCATTTTTGCGATGTTGAAGTGCCTGACTCTGGGGCTTGGCTCTCCAATTTCCACCGGTATCACTGCTTCAGTCCCTAATACTAGAGAGAAATGGATCTCGCCGGTTCCAGTCCTAGGTGTGGTCCGATATGCCTATAGAACTTTTGAGAGTTCATCCACTCAAGCCCATTTATGCACATCTAGCTTAGCTTTCAGGTTGGTCTTGATTACCTTGTTGATAGCCTCAACTTGCCCATTCGCTTGCAGATGGAATGGGGCTGAAAAAACTACCCTGATTCCCAAGTTTGAGCACATATCCGTGTAATTTCGGTTATCGAACTGCCTGCCATTGTCCATTACAATGGTATGTGGTATGCCAAACCTACACAGAATAGATCTCCATATGAAATTTAAGGTCTTAGCCTCAGTTATCGCAGATAATGGCTCAGCCTCCACCCACTTGGTGAGGTAATCAATCGTGACTATAGCATACTTTGTCTGGCCTCTGCCTATTGGCAGGGGGCCAATAAGGTTGACTACCCACTGAGCAAAGGGCCAAGGGCTAGTGATTGAGGTGAGCTGTTGAAAGGACTTCCTTGATAGAAAACTGACATTCCGTGACACAAATATTAATGCAAGTTATGACATACAGGCGAGTCACCGCAGGCACAGCTTTAGAGATGACATATGGTCTGTCACAGAGTAACCATCAGTGACGGTTTTGTGACAACATGTCATCACAGTAAGTTAAGTGTGACCAAAATTAATTCGTCACAAAATAAACTTTAATGAGATATTCGCCGTCATAATATAACATCAATGGCCATCTTGTGATGGTAGGCTGTCACATTAAACATACTGTGACAATTTATATACCGTCACTTGTGAAAACAGTAATATAATGCATTGATTTCATGTCCGATATGAGTCGTCACAATATAACATCTGTGACAGTCTTATGATGGTAGGCCGTCACATTAAATATACTATGACGATCTATTTACTGTCAAAATAAGCATTTTTTTCATTTTTTTTCCAGATCCATTTTTTCAATTATTTTTTATTTCAATATTTTTTTGTCACCCAGTTTAATGTTAATATGATATATTTTCCATACAAACACAAACCATTGACTATGATCAATAAATAGTACAATTCAAATAGAATAAGTAGTCAAACAACACTTCAAACGTCATTTAACATTAAGACATTTGATATAAAAGGTTCAAAAATTCTTCATTGAAACACTTGTCCTATTACATGCTTCATTGAAAAAATTTCCAATACAATTCGAGGTGTCCCTAAAAAAATAATCATCTACATACCAAAACAGCACACTGTTGAGATTATGTTCAAATTTCACAACATGCTCAAAATGCTTTAACATTTTCTCTTCTCTCCTCCTTTCAGCCTCATGTCCAAGCACAAATTTCATAATCAATTGCATGGTAAAAAATAAGCTTCTTAAACAAATATGCTTAACATATACACATATCATGCCCTCAAACTGAACTCAAAATATATTTTTTTTTGTTTGAACCTTCAAATATTACTTTTTTTCGAACTCATAGTCCGAGTAACTTTAATCTGGTGATAATCAGGAAGCAAAATTAATACCAAGAGAAGTTAAGATTGGAACCCATTTTTACCTTTTTAAGAGCTTTAGCAAGCAATTTTCCATCCAAGACCAAATCATCTGGAACATCAATTCCTCAAGTAGCAGCTCTTCTCTCCTCCACTAGAGCAAGAGAGTCTGTTTTTTAGAGAAAGAAATTAAGTGTTAAATAAGCTGATAAGCACCATTAGACAACTATCCAACAAGAAGCTATTAAAATAAATTAAAGCTAGAATGCTCACCTTCATTGGCCTCTTTACGTGCAATGTTAGCCTTCATAAGATCTACTACAGCTTCAATGCCAACAGCACCTATGTAGTAGCTGTTCCGAATCAAATGTGCAGAAAAACAATAGTAAATAGCTAGATAAGTTTTCAATTGTAGACAGTATAGTCAGCAACACCCATGCATGCACTAAATCTCTTTATTTTACAAAAACCAAGCCTATTAATTTGTTTATTTTTTCTACCTTAGGATCATGAAGTTATATAAAAATAAATATTGTTGTTGCTTTATCATTTATACTTTTGGGTCTAGCTGCTTGTAGTCCAAACATATCATTGCCATATGTCACAATGGTATTGGACCTGCACTAATTAATTGATTCTTATAAATAAACCCATTTAAACATGTACATGATGCGCATTTATATTTTCAAATATATTTGACACAATTCTAAACTCAAACACTTCACTAGCTAGCTATATCTAATAGTATTTTTCATTCAATAACTTTTTTTCTTCCTCTATAATTTTTTTCTTTTTGTCCCCATATACATTTTATCTTCAGCTTTATATAAACATTTACATGGTATTTATGTTGTAATGAGCAGAAATAGAAACCTATTTTTTGCAAAATGCATATGCTATATTGCAATCTTTCCATTCAACCACTCAAATGCATATTTATCCATCCCTCTCATTGTTGCCTTCTCTGCTTCAAACTGTAGCAATGTATCACACTTTGCTGCAATCCATAGACTTTGTTTCAAAGCCCTTATGTTGCTTGAAAAAATTCTTCTATAAATGCCTCACACAATGTTTTTGTGCTCTGCGTGTGGCAACAGATCCTCCAAAGCATTTACTAGCCTTTTCTGCTTCCCTGTCCATGTTGATTGATGATATCCAAATCTTTCACTAGCAGATTTATAAACCCTGTCCAGTTATCATTGTTTTCAATTTCTATCAAGGCATAAGCAATGGGATATATTTCGTAATCAAGATCTATACCTACAACTGACAAGAACTGTTCTTCATACTGCTTTGATATCGCATCCATCCAATCCATCTAGGGTCATGCAGGCCTTTAAGAAGCCTTGTTTACAGGCTGCTAGGCAAACATAGAATCTTTGAAAACACTAAATTCTCCTTTAACCTCACTTTTTACAATGATAGTACTCTCTAGATTGTTTCTTTTTAACTTTTCACAATAATCCCATATTAAACAATACTGCTTCTCAGTAGATCCTTGAATGATATGAAGAGCCCTCTGTCTTGCCCTATAAAATTATTGTCTACTAGGTGTGAAATAACACTTATTTTGTACAGCATCACATAATGGACCCCATTCCCATTTACGGTATGACCTAAACTCATTTAAAAACTTATTAGCTAACCACTTTGATGCTACCTTCACCTTATCATAATCCTTACTGCAAGTATGGACACCATTGAAATGCTTTAACGGAAATGTAATCCCATTACTCTCAAAAGCAGCATAAAAGAGTCAGGGGCATCTATACTTACTGCAAGCTGCCTTCACCGTAACTGTATCATTCCTAAGAAATTGTATAATCTGATGATGCTTTATTCCATATTCCTTAACTGCTTTTCTTACATCCTGAACACATGCAAACCTCATTCCAAGCTTAAATTGAGGGTCATATCTATTGTAGCATTGAACTCTAGATATTCTTTGCCTTTTCTCTCCTTATTCTCACTATTTGAGCTATAAACACTCTTCATCATAGTCAAAATCAGAAGATTCAACATCTGCCTCACCATCATCTCCAACAGTACCACTACCAATGATCCCAACTCATTCAACATATGGATCTACATGTTTATCAAAGTCAATATCATAATCGGATACCTCATACTCTATCTGATAGAAATCATAGTCATGCTCATCACCCTTACCATCATATCAACTCACATTTTCACCTCTATGGGTGTTTACTTGTTAAGGGTTAGGTACATTTAGCTCTAATTCTTCAAAATCAACCCCACTTACAAGCTTAGCAGGGTCAAACTTGTTTCTGAAAATGGAATATGGGTTTGGGTTTAAGCCTCAACAGTGAAATATGGTTAGGATTGGGCCTCAACAGTGGGATATAGTTGGGAATAGGTTTTTGTTAGGGCTATTCCTTAAGCCTAGGCATGGGTTTAGGTCTTAACATTGGAATATGTTTGAGATTGTCTTTAGTTGGGGCTTGTCCTTAGGCATGTCTTTAGTTGGGCTTGTCCTTAGGAAAGGGCATTTGTTTGGGCCTCAACATTGGGATGTGGTTGGGAAGAGGCTTCAGTTGGGACTTGTCCATGGGCTTGGACATGGGTTTGGACTTCAATAATGGAATTTTTTTAGGATTAGGCTTTAGTTAGGGCTTGTCTTTGGGCATGGAGATTTGTTTAGGCCTCAACAGTGGGATGTGGTTGGGATTGGGCTTCTATGATGAAAAGCTCTAAGTTAACCCTTTGAGAACCTTCATACCATAAGTCCCATAAACTAACAAGGAGACACACAAACAATATTATATAGATTAAATGTAGAGAACAAAAGAAAAGAAATAAAAGGATGGGTAGTTTGACCCATTATCTAGTAAGATAGGAACCACAACTATAAGAAATTTGACCATTTGCTTATGGAAGAAGCAAAAACCAAAATTATGTTTGAACACACAAGAACACAACTTGAATGCTCAAAGAATTGATAAAACTCAAGAGAAATATTATTGCTTTCAAAGTTTAAGAAAAAATCATTCTTCTTAAAATTGTGTAGAAACAAGCCTAAGGTTGCCTTTATATATAGGCTCCAATCTAATTACATAAGGAAACTAAAAAATAACGAAATTAAATATTTCCCAAGAAATTAACCCTAGGAGTGAGCGGCAAGCAAGAACAAAATCATAATTGATCCTCAAAGATCATATGCTAATCACATGTCTTTTCATTAAAATGGCATATGCTAATCACGTGACTTATTAACAACCAATGAAATTAAAACAAATGTCAAAATATGGACCAAAACTTGACACTTGAATTATTCCATGTGGCACCCTCATGTAGGGTCGGTTCTGTATGCTTCCCAACTCCAAATGGCATAGATTTTCTCTTGGAACTCTTCAGGATTGATCTTATTATTGACTCTTTCAATTTCTTCATGTGTGGAAGCTCTCCTTATAAAACCATTTAAAGCATTTTTAAATTTCTTAGCCCTGCTTCTTGTAATTGGTTCTTCCAGTAGTTGAATTGGATCCTTGGCTATCATATCATTCCCCCTTCCTCGAGTTGTCACCTACATTAAAAAAGAAAGATCACTATTGTTAAATGTAGCACTAACATTATACTAACCCGGTAAATCAATCTTGTAGGCATTGTCATTGATTCGTTCCAAGATTTGAAATGGTTTATTGCCACTTGGATGGAGTTTGGTTTTCCTTTATTCTAGAAACTGCTCTTTTGGCATGTGTACCCAAACCCAATCTTCGGGTTCGAAGGTCACCTTCTTGCGTCCTTTATTAGCTTTACTTCCATATAGCTTTTTCTTTTTCTCACTATGCTCATTCACTTTAGCATGTAATTCCTTAACAAGTTCGGCCTTCCTTTTTCCATCTAAACTAACACTCTTATCAAAAGTCAAAGGTAGCAAGTCCAAAAATGTTAGTTGGTTAAATCCATAAACAACTTCAAAAGGAGAATAATTAGTAGAAGAAAGCAAAATACAGTTATATGCAAATTCAATATGTGGCATGCATTTCTTCCAATTCTTTAAGTTCTTATGAATGATAGCACACAACAAAGTTCCTAAAATTCTATTAACAACCTCTGTTTGACCATCAATTTGAGGATGACAAGTAGTGCAAAATAACAATTTGGTTCCTAGTTTATTCCACAAAATATTTCAAAAGTGACTTAGAAACTTAACATCCCTATCTAAAACAATGGTTTTAGGAATTCCATGCAATCTAACAATTTTCTTAAAAAACAAATCTACAATATGGGTTGCATCATTGGTTTTGCTACAAGGTATGAAATGCACCATTTTGGAAAACCTATCAATACTACGAATGTAGAATCTTTACCTCTCTTAGACCTAGGTAAACCTAAAACAAATTCCTTTGAAATATCAACCCAACATTCACTAGGAATAGGTAAAGGCATGTACAATCATTGAAGTAACACTGTAGACTTAAGTTTGTTTACATTAATACAGTTTGGCATAATTTTTCGATAATTTTTTGACAGTTTTTCTCATGTTTGGCCAGTTCAACTAAAACATCTAAAGTCTTAGTTACTCCAAAATGTCCCATCAACCCTACACCATGGGATTCCTTTACTAGTAGCTCTCTTAAAAAAACTTATAGGCACACATAATCTATTTTCTCGGAATAGATATCTATCATGCCTAAAGAACTTGCAAAATCAAGGTCATTAACATATAAATCTTTGATTTATTCAAATCCTAGTAACTTTGCATTTAGAGTCAAAATAAGTGCATACCTTATTGACAATGCATCGGCCGATACATTATCCTTACCTTCTTTGTACTCGATGACATAAAGAAAGGTCTCAATGAATTCAATCCATCAGGCATGAAGCTTGACAACTTTTTTTGTCTCTTGATTTGCATCAAGGATTCATGATCCACATGAATCATAAATTCTCTCAACCATATGTAGTGTTGCCATGTCTCAAGAGCTCTCACCAAGGTGTACATCTCCTTGTCATATACCAGATAGTTGAATATGGCTTCGCTTATCTTTTCACTAAAAAAAGTTATTGGTCAGTTTTCCTGCATTAACATGGCGCATATGCCAAGACCAAAAACATCGCATTCAATTTCAAAAGTTTTAGAAAAATTAGGTAATGCAAACATAGTTGCAGTAGTTAACTTTTTTTCAACATTTTGAAAGCCTTCTTTTGTTCTTTTTCCCATTTGAAAGATACATTTTTTCACTAATTTATTAAAAGGTGCAGCTAATGTGCTAAAATCCTTAATAAACCTTCAATAGAAGCTAGCTAAGCCATGAAAACTCTTAATGGTAAAAGGAACCTTCACCTGTTTAGTTATCGTTACTTCTCCTCATTCATTCAACCATTTTAGCTTATATAGTTTTGGATGCTTCATAGTGTGGAATTCCAATTTTTCAACCAATTTCGTGCTAGCTATATTTCATACAACTTCCTCCATCGATGATCAGATTACAAACCCAATATTTCATTTTACACCTAGAGTGAAATATGTTCTCTCATTGGTCCTTATCACTTTCCTTCACTTGTAAACTTAATGCTCTTCTAACTACTAGCGACTCCCCAACCGCAACATATTTTTCATCGCTATCACTATTATCAGCCTCCTACTCACTTTTGGGCTCACTATTTGTCAACACATCTCCATTATCCCTTAAAATCATAGTTTTTTTTTTTGTTAGGACATTGAGAAGCAATATGTCAAACACCTAGGCATCTAAAACATTTGATGTCACAGTTTCTAGATGGTAGTGATTCCTTATTTTTATCCTTGGTCATTGCTTCCCAAGGTTTTTATCAAAAGGTATTGATTTAGTTGGTGGCCTATCTTTCTTCCTCCAATTTTTATTCTAATTATTAGCAACTTGATTATTTCCTCCTCCAAGTTTATTGCCACTTTTCCTTTCTAGTTGCTTTTCTATTTTCATGGCCATATGAACCATGTTCTCTAGCTCAATGTAATGGTGTAGTTCCACTACATTAGCTATTTCTCTATTCAACTGTAAAAATCTAGCCATAGTGGCCTCACGGTCCTTATCTATGTTTTTCCTATTCATAGTAATTTCCATCTTCTTATTCCTACTATAATAGGAATAATACGACAGCCAAAGATCCAATCCGACTCCTAGAATGATCAAATACAATTAGCAAGGCTAAGAAATTAAAGAAAGCTTTACATCATTTTATTAGGAGAGCTTCCATGCATGAAGAAATTGAAAAAGTCAATAATATGATCAATCACGAAGAGTTCCAAGAGAAAATCTACACCATTTGGAGTTAGGAAGTATGTGAAACCAACCCTACATGTGAGTGCCATGTGGCACAATTCAAGTGTCGAGCTTTAGTCCATATTTTGGCATTTGTTTTAATTTCATTGGTTGCTAATAAGTCATGTGATTAGCATGTGACATTTTAATGAAAAGATATGTGCTTAGCATGCTATCTTTTAGGATCAATTAGGGTTTTATTCTTGCTTGCCGCCCACTCCTAGGGTTAATTCCTTGGGGAATATTTAGTTTCAATATTTATTGGTTTCCTTATCTAATTAGATTAGAGCATATATATAAAGCCAACCTTAGGCTTGTTTCTACACAATTTTATGAACGGTGATTTTTTCTAAACATTAAGAGCAATATTATTTCTCTTGAGTTTTATCAATTCTTTGAGCATGCAAGTTGTGTTCTTGTGTGTTCAAATATAGCTTTAGTGGATCAAACTGTCTATCTTTTTATTTTATTCTTCTAGTTATCCATATTCAATCTATATATTTTTGTTCGTGCTCTCCTTGTTATTTTGTCAGACTTGTGGTTTGAAATTTCTCAAAGGGTTACTTTATAGCCTAGCATAAGCTTCAGCTGTGGCATAAATGCCCTCTTCATCATTAAATATTCTTTTATCTAATATTAAATGTTCTTCAAGCCTATTGAAGTAGCAGTTAGCTATCCTACCCTCATAAAGATTGTTGGACAGTTCAAGCACTTCTAAATCCGTATATATATATATATATTTCAAACCATCATTTAATGTCTTACCGTAAAGGTAAAACCAATACCTCATATTACCCACATATCCTAGTTGGTTTGCCATGTCTTTAAAAGAGAATAAGGACATCCTTTCAGGATCACAGTAATAAAAACATATCATTCTCCTACCTATATACTATTTTCTACCATCCATATCAAAGAAGTTGCCACCATGGTGTACTTTAGTCGTGAAGTAGTTATATCTAGGACCTACAAGAAGAATAAAACACACTAAACGATAGTGGACCACACCAAAACACATTATTCATGACACATATTCACAAAAAGCATAGGATAACACCAAACATCAACAGTAAACCAGCTATTACACAAAAATAAAAAATAAAAAACTCCACTATTCATCACCTCCATTGACATTAAAAATTGTAGTGGACCACACTGATCACTAAAAGTAACAAGCAAGCAAAAAAAAATTTGAAAAGCCCTAACCAAATACCACATTTCCAAGAACAATTAAATAAAGAACTCACAACAGCCTATTGAACCCACCAAATGATAACCATGTGAAAAGGAATTAAAATCTTGTTCTTTAAAGAGTACACACTGAGTAAAAAAAAAAAATTAAACCATAAATAATCAATTTTCAGAAACCTTAAAGTCTAAAAGATGATACTACTCACGATTGGAAATTAGAGCCTTCATTCCCAATAGAGTCATTCAAAGGTGAAAGCATATCGGTGATGAGAACTGGGTCCTCTTCAATGGCTTCATTCACCAAACTAAGTCCAGCCATTGATTTGATTTTTGCAGAAGATGACTTTGAATTTTCTATTAACAATTTGATGGATTTTTTTTGTTGCCTTTTCTCCGATTACGATCAAGGGGGAAGTGTGGATTTTTTTTTGTCTCCGATTACGGTTAGGATTTGTTGAATGCCTCAATGTTTCGGGAAGATTCGAACCCTAGGAGACCAAAGAGAAAACTAAAGGAAAAATTTTCGAGAAGATTCGAGCATTCAACGCAAGCATGCTAGAATTGATGAATGTTCTTCTATGTTGTGGAACAAACGCCTAGGTCATATTTATAAACAAAGATTGGAAAGATTGGTAAAGGATAATATTCTTTCGAATGAAGATTTTAGATTTTTCCGCTTGCGTTGAATGTGTAAAAGGAAAATTAACTGCCAATGTTAGAAATAGTAAGATTGGCATATGTATGGTGTTTTGGATTTGATACATACAGATATTTGTGGACTTTTTACTCCATCTGCTTTAGGAGATTACATATATTTTATTACATTTATTGATGATTTTTCTTGTTTTGGATACATAAAGCTTATCCATGAAAAATCAGTATTTAAATGTCTTTAAGGACTATAAAGTCAAGATGGAACTTCAGAAAAATAATAAAAGCTATTAGATCTGACAAAGGTGGTGTATATTATGGAAAGTATGATGAGACTGGAAGGAATCCTGGTCCATTTACAAGATTTTACAGGAATGTGGAATTGATGCACAATATGCAATGTATGGTACTCCTCAACAAAATGGTATTGTAGAAAGAAGAAATTGCATACTTTTGGATATGGTGCGGTGTATGTTAGCAAATTCTAATTTGCCAGATTTATTGTGGGGTGAGGCTTTAAAAACTGCAGCATATATTTTGAATCAGGTGTTGAGTAAGTCTGTTACGAAGACTCCATATGAGTTGTCATTGGAAAAAAAACCTAGTTTGAATCACTTTCATGTATGGGGTTGTAAGGCTAAAGTAAGATTTTATAATCTGCAGATAAAAGAAATTAGATCCTAAAACAATTAGGGTCCGTTTGGTACGCAGGATCGGACTGGATGGATATAGCTGGCAGGATTGGATCGAACTGGATAATGCTGGATTGGATTTCTCAAATCCTGTCCTGTGTTCGGTGCAGGCCCGGACTGGATCGGATATGATATACTATGTTTGGTGCAGTCTCAGACTGGACTGGATAAAAATTTAATTTTATCAATATATTTTATATTTGTTTGATTATAGTAGAAATTGTAATTTTAATTATTAATTTAAATAAACATGATATATAAAAATATATTGTAATATTTTTCTAATTATAAATTTAATAAAACATAATATTATGTCATTTAAGAAAATATTAAACATAATTTAATACAAATATGTCATAATTGTTCTCAATAACATAAACAACTACTAAAATTGAAAAAACAAAATACAGATTAACCTAATACACATGTGCTAGTATACTCATAACAGCTACTCCAACTGTACAACCGACAATTAAACAGATGAAAAATGAACATCCATTTATGCTTTGATAATTGAGTTTATGGTGATTAATCTCCATTCCTACTATATAATTAAATACATCTCGTTAATTTAATATTTACTATTTCAGCATGTGTCCACAGATCATGTAACAATAGCAACATTTACCAAATAATATGACTACTAATGTAATAATATTTTTTTTATTTTTTTCTTCACTTATGTATTTAAAAATACTCTTATAAATATTTTGATCATATAAATATACAATCAATTAAATGATTAATCAATTATATCATACTTAGATTAGGGGTAGTTAAAATATTGAACTGGATGGTCTCTGAAGAGTGTATATGCATGAAATAGAGAATAATAAATCCAAGAACACAAAAACAAACAAAAACAAAAAAATCAACAAAAGGACAACAAATTTAATGATGTTCATTCTCCTATACCATCATTTATTGAAGTTGTTTTCTTACTAAAAAAATATCATAAAGTGGGCATTTCCAGTGCTTGCAAGACATCCTTGAACTCGAAATCATGAGTTTCTTTATTGAATCTTTCAACCAAATTGTATCTAACATCGTTCAAATAAAATGATTGAGCAGTCTTCAAAAGCAATTTTGCCTCTGAGTCACTGAGTTTGCTAGTGAACACAACGTCTCCGCGGATAAGCACCAGGTCCTTGGTTTCTGCAATTTAGCCTTGTAATCTTCAAGACCTGTGAGAATTATGTGTGGCATCTACACTGCAAGAAAGGTTTCAACTAAGATTTACTTGAAGCATTTTTTTATTTTATTTTATTCTTAATAAACAGAAAATTTATTATGTTATCCACATCCTATTATAGATTATTCTACCAAACAGATAATTTAAGATTAAGTAGGAATTAGAGACCATACATTGAAGAAACATTGTTACATAACCACTTCCTCTCCACAAGGGAATCACAAAATACCGGCTGCATCAGTTGGTAAAATTTTAGAAAAACAAAAGCAGGAAAGAAGACTTAAACAACAAGAATAATTTGGCCCTACAATATCTTCCATCGCCTTTCCACAGGAGTTTCTCATTTGGCCATCCCTCTCTTCACTTTGATGTTAACCACACAACAACAAAAAATAAAATAATAATAATAATAAACATATTTGGCCATCCCTCTATTCGCTTAAGACAGCAGTACTTGTGCATTTCTCACGCGGGAGTGGAAGAGGTGGGATTTTAGGCAAGGATGTTAATTTGTCTTGGTGGGTTCTTTTTGTGTCGATCTGTTTAAACTATATGGAAATTACTCAATGTAATTAATTGTGATCATAATCCGAAATTGATCCAAACTGATTATGAGAAATCACAACTTATTAACTCCATATCATTTTCAAATTATAATAACTTGTCATGATCCAAATTGCTATTTCTAATTTGGAAGCTCACTCACCAAGTAGTACCATAGACCAAAGACAAACTTTCTAATTTTGAAATGAAATGATAGCATATGAAGAAAAAACTCTGCATTCAGACAAAACCAGACCATCCCTTTTTGTCTTTCTTTGTTCCTTTATGACTCTTGTCTGAGAGCCCACACCATCACCACCACTACCATTATTCTTTTTACTGTTCTGGGTTTCAATCACAAGAGATCATCCTTCTAGGTTCTGAAAAACTATCAGCAAAGTATAAGATTCATTCAAAATTGCACACATGTATTTGCACACATGATAAGCACACAGCAAGCACATTCAAAGTTAAAAGCACAAACCCTTAACCGAAACTTTTACTTCAAACCTCCTCTGCCATCCAGTTAACAGAACAAGCAAAAATCTACAACAAATTTCTAGCAAAAATCCACAATCCAGCACCGAATTGAAGAAAAAGTGCAAGAAAACTTCAATGGTTTCAGTTTTCATTCTAACAGTACCGAAACCATTGAAGTTGCTTAATCATCCAAAGCAAAAACCACACAAAATTGAACTTACATTCTCTGCCATCGCCTATTACATTTCTATCATCCAAAGCAAAAATCAACAGCAAAATCCACTCGATTAACCACAGCCAAAAACCACAGCATGGACGACGGCTACCGTAAAAATAAAAAATAAAAAAAAATAAAAAAAAAAAACTGGACTCAGACTGGACTGGAGGACGGCAGCCGAAGCAGATTCAGACCTGAGAGCAGAAATATTTCAATCAAAATCAGAAAAATGGAGTAGCTGGTTGTCTTCCTTTCAAAATTCCAAATCGACTAACCTCAAAATCCCAAATCGATCGAAGGACCATTGTCGATCTGCTGGAAACGGCAGGGGAGCAGGGCTACCGAAGGAACGTCACCGATCTGTTGGAAACGAGGGGGGAGACACTCGGTGAAGGACGACGCGTCGATTGGAAATCCACGGGCAGAGCTTCGTCGAAGGAAGCCTCAATCCCAGTCCGCTGCTTCTAATACGGTGTCTGAAGCCAGGATTCGAAATAGGAGTAAGTGGGAGCATCGGATTTAGGAAACGGATTGGCAAATCCCAGTCCTATGTCGCACCAAACAACAGATAAGGGAGAGGACCGGATTTGAAAGCCAGTCCGGTTCCCTTATTCGAGCAAACAAACGCGCCCTTAGTGGTTATTTTATTGCATATTGTATAGGATCTAGAGGTTCCAGATTTTATTGCCCATCTCACACTACCCGAGTTGTTAAATCAAACAGGGCAGTGTACTTCAAGGATAAAATTGGTATTTATACTACTTAAACACCAAGAGAGCTTGAATTTGGAGAAGAAAATGTGTCTATTCCAATTTCAAATATTCATATTCTTGCTGCTGATAATTAGACAAATGAGGAACCAATAGTCAATCAAGATGAACCTATGAAAGATGAACATGATGTTCAAGATGTAGCAGCTAAAGAAGTGCCTATGAGAAGGTCACAGAGAGTTCATAAGGCTGCTATACCTTATGATTATATAGTTTATTTGCAGGAACATTAGTTTGATATAAGTGACGAGTCAAACGCAATAACTTATCAAAAAGCAATTAGCAGTTCACAATCAAGTCTTTCGCTAAATGCAATGAATGATAAGATGACATCCATGACCCAAAATAAGGTTTGAGATTTGGTTGAGTTACCAATGGGATGCAAACCTATTGGTTGTAAATGGAATTTTAAAACCAAGCATGACTTCAATGGACAAATAGAAAGGTCTAAGGCCATACTTGTGGCTAAAGGGTATAGCCAAAAATAGGGAATTTATTATAAGGAAACTTCCTTGCCAGTTTCTAAAAAGGATTCTTTTATAATCATAATGGCAATTGTGGCTCATTTTGATTTGGAGTTGCATCAGATGGATGTCAGAACTACTTTTCTAAATGGAGATTTGTATGAAGATGTTTATATGGTACAACCAGCTAGCTTCCAAGAGGCTGAGAATGAACACATGGTTTATAAGCTAAATAAATCTATTTATGGGTTGAAACAAGCCTCAAGACAATGGTTACCTCAAGTTTAATGAAGTGGTTACCAAGAATGATTTTAAGGAGAACATTATGAATCAATGTATATACTCGAGGGTCAGTGAGAGCAGTTTTTTATTTATGATTTTGTATGTTGATGACATATTGCTTGCATATAATAATTCTAACAATATTGCTTATATTGTGCGTGTGCTTGACAGATACTTGAGTGATCCAAGTCTTGTGCATTGGCAAGCAGTCAAGACGGTATTGAGATATCTTTATAGTACTAAAGATTACATGTTGACATATTGGCGCACCAAATCACTTGATGTGGTTGGCTATTGTGATGCTGATTATAAAAGCTGTGTAGATGCTAAGAGATCCACTACTGTATATATTTTTGTTATGGCAGAAGGAGCTGTGTCTTTGAAAAGTTCCAAGCAGAGTGTAACAGTGTCCTCAACTATGAAGGCAGAGTATGTGGTGGGTTTTGAGGCAACTGAGCATGCAATTTGGTTGCGAAGTTTTGCACATGCTTTGGGAGTTGTTGACTCCATTCAAATGCCAATAAAGATGTAATGTGATAATGCTGCAGCAGTGTCTTTTTCTAATAATGTTATATGTACATATGGGGCCAAATTCATCAAAATAAAATATTATAGAGTAAATGATGAAGTAACAGAGGGAACTATCTCTGTTGCATACACACCTACTTCTGATTGTTGGCAAACCTACTAACGAAAGGTTTGGATCCAAGTATTTTTCAGAAGCATGTATCTCATATAGGAGTATTGAGCAGCTAAGACTATATTGAATTAGTGGAAGTATTGTAGTCTGTCTTATAGAACATGTAATTAATTATTGATTATTGTCTTGTTGAGAAATATGAGCATGTAAATGGATTATTATTTGATATATTTATGCAATGTGCACATGCATTATTTTCTATTTGATATTTTTTTGATTGAGATGTTTGATCTCTATATATGTGTTTGTTGATCCACTAGTTTATACAACCCAAAATGATTGTCCAAAACAATTCAAATGGCAATATTAGAGAGCCAATCAGCCAAGAGTTTAATAAGAAGAATTATTGATCTTTTAATAATTAATAGATTTGTAATATGAAAAATTGATTATAATATAATGCCGGTAAAATAATATTATGTAGTTAGAAATTCTCGAAAAATTTATTATAAATATAATGCCGGTAAAATAATATTATGTAGTTAGAAAATTCACATTTGATGCATTCATATTTATTGCAGTGCTGAGTTGCAACCTTGGATTCAAAATTTAATAATTTTTCACTACGTTGCTGCAATGGGTTTATATTTAATACGCTTGGGGTGAGTGTTAGAATAATTATATGTGGACTGGGCATAATCAGGTGGACTCACTTACTGGGCTTCTGTGTTTCCAATAATGGGATTTGAGACATTGATTAATAATAAATAAAGAGGCCCATTGGAATCTGTTCTCCCTTAATTCTTTGGTGGGCCCATTAGACCAAAGAAACCTAATACCTTTGTATCAGTAAAGTCTTATATAATTGGACTCATCTCTATTTTAAATAAATATTATTATATTTATTATTATTATTTTGTGTGGGTTATAAATATGAGATGAGAGCCACTATTTTATATACGTATTATTATTTTGACCTAAAGAGAAGGAGGCTGGGTTGGGAGAACAGATTTCATAGAGGTCTCTTAACGTGTTTATTATTTTGCAGTTATCAATGGCAGAAAGCAATCAAACATCAGAAACATCAAATCAAGCACTTAATCAATCAATGGTGAATGGTATGTTTATAAATTTATGTGCTATTGAATCACATGAGATCTATAATATTTAACATAAACGCCAAGTCCACTGAAATTTTTCTCAGCTGGTAGACTAGACGTTAGGCAAATGTCTACGTGGAGCGACGTTATGATAGCTCATGTGGTTTCTCTCTTTCTCTTCCCTCAAATTTATGAAGTTTGGAGGCTTATCATTGTGATCTCTCTCTCTTTCTCTCGGATTCCATGTGACTTTGCGCAGGGGATCCACAACTTAATTGCAATTGCAGAGGCACAACAAAGAGCAACTGATATCAAGAAACTTCTCTACCCAAAATACCAAAATTTTGTATGTATACCCAATTTATTACCAATACCACTGCAACTTCTTCTTTCTACTATTTATTGTTCTAGTTGGCGATCGGAATTGATGAGGCAGATAGTTTTTACCCCTTGGTTCTACTGGTATGCACCTCTTCTTCTTCAAAAATAAAAATAAAAAAATACTCGTACCCATAACAGTACTTTACATAACCGATTCTGATACCCCAACTTTGTAGGCGCTTTTCTTCCTCGTCAAGAACCATACACCAAATAATTAGTCATTATACTTCCAAACTTCGACCCATCTCTTCTTGTCACTAAATTGTACTCAAGATCTACTAGCTGCATTTGCCTACCATATATATATATATATATGATAGAAAATCCAGTTCATATCATATCAATATGATAATTTTATCATAACATTTTTCTTTATCAACTTTTAGATCGCGTTGATATTTAAAAATGTATTAATAGTTTTTATATTTGTATATATATATATATATATATATATATATATTATCATATATAGCTCACTTTGTCCACGTAGAGTTTCATATTTCATTATACCTATATTAAGCCACTAATGTGTTATAAATGTACGTCTTTAAAGCGATTTAATGGCCATATTAAAAATTTTGATGCTAAAATCATATAACTTTACATGAGTACTCTTCTTATGGATATATATACACACACACACACATGTATAGAACAAGTATTTTTTTGTCCATATGATTATACTATGCTAAGGTCTTTAATCACATTTGTTAGATTAATTTGTTTGTGTTTTATTTAATTGGACTGAATTTAGTTTTAAAATTAAATTTTGAAAGTTAATTTGATTTGTATTTAGTATAATATTATCATATTGATGTGAGGAGAAACTGATTATATACATATATATATATATATATATATATATATATATTCTATTGCACCACGTTATCCATCTAATGACATATAAAATTAAAATTAATTTGAAAAGAAAAATGGAGCCACTTGAAGAGATGGTATCCGGTAAGACTTTACTTGTTTTCTTCCACCTAATATAATACATTAATGATAATGTATTATGTATACCTTTTTTTCTTCATATCAATGCGTAGTAGTTTTGTTTCAGCTATCTGGATGATTTAAATAACATTATATTAACCCGATTGTTCTCAAATTTCTTTTTTCTTTTTCTTTTTTTAAACAAGGTAAAACGTCAAATAAGATTATTTAATTTATTAATGGAGGAGAGGACATACGACCAACCACTTTATTGTCAGATTTCCAGCAACCTTTTATATAAGTTCCAATTTCATATACGAGTATAGTTGTTTTTGGATTGCATAGAAAAAGTAAAATGGAGTGAATTTTTTTTTTCCTTGGTTACTATTTTGGCTTTTTTTGGCCACATTCAAATTTATGTTTTATCCTCTCTCCATTTTTTTCTTTTCTACTAAAATAAATAAAACTGGAGACCATCTGGATTTTTCATTTGCAGAATTGACGACAATGGTTTTGAGTATAGCAGAAATACTTCAGTACTAAAATGTTATTAAAATAAGAAAACTTACATAATTTGTCTCAATTTATATACACCATATAAGTTTTTATTTTTTTGGTAAATGTGTACACCATATAAAAATTAACATCTAAGTTCTTGGTATATTCCAAATTACAATACCTTGTATTCATACATGATATATATATATAGCTAAAAACTGAAAGTTTGGTATTTTTTTTTTTTTTTTTTTGGTATCTAAGAATGGCCTCCCTATATACGGATTTTATTTTAGTATCCCGATGGTATTCTATTTTTTCTTTTTTTGGTGAATTATTCTATGGTATTCTAAGTATACAATCTTTTATTCAAATTGGATGATATCCATCTAGTGGTCCTATTTCCCTATGTATAGTTACCATCATCTTCCTGGTATCGGAACAGAGATCTCAAGAGTGGGTCCAGATATCTTTGATAACGATACCTCGTTTCTGGGGGACCATCAAATAGCTCATACCAATGCCTCACATTCTTAATATATAGTAATATATGTAGTATCCTTCAAATCCTCCTTTTTATTAAACAAGCCAATACGCAGAAGACAGACTTTTCGCTGGTGTTGGATTTATTGATAACTGTTCTTTTTTTTTGTTAAATTATTGATAACTGTTCTAGTTCGACCACCAAGCACGTTTATCGCAAATCCCTGAAGCATTGATATAAATACCATATGTTAAATTATTATATTAGAAAGAAAAAAAAAATTCCAAAGGGGTAAAACCGTAATCTTATACTCTTTTCCCGCGCTGTTAGTACTTTTGGCTAGGCTACGAAGTTGTATAAACAAAGTTTGCGGGAACTTTTCGTCTTATTTTCAAAGAAAGTTGTTTTTTTTATTATTATTTTTTTTTGTTTTTGATAAGATAAGTTGTTTGTTTTATTAATAATTACTCCCATCGCTATTTTTATTCTGCTGCCAAAAAATAAATAGAAAATAAAATAGACATAACCACACAAAAGCCATAAGTGATTTGGCAGATTTCAGCTCTACAATTCAAAGTTATGCTTTGTCTTTGTTTGATTCTCTAAAGAAACAAAATTCTCTCTTTCCCTCAATTCTTTTTCTACCCAATATACTGTGACAAACCGTACTAAGATCGTGTAACAGTGATTTGGTCCATAGAGTCAGAGATATCAACTTTGCCTCTCACCCATCACTCTTTTTTTTTTCTTTTTCTTTTCTTTTTCCTTTTTCCCTCTTTGGCTAGCTATAGTGTCACTCTCAATTAGACCAGAGATAAGTTGTGAAATCAGTCTCATCAGCACTGCCGCATCTGTGAAATCTGGACCCTTTGATCATTGTTGTAATACTCAGAGATTTTTCTCCTCTTGATGCCCCTCCCCAATCTTGGAATGATAGGGGAATCAGTGTCATTGGTAACTATACTTTCTGAGCAAGAAAATTGCTGGTCCAAAACATTAACCGGCGTGACTGAGCTCGATACCACCTCGAACACGAATTCGTACCGTTCTAGTACCATAGTTTGCATAACATTGTAGCAGTGCAACATGTTTTCCTGATAACAAAAACAAAAAAATTATTCTATCAAATATTTGACGTCACTAAAAGCCAAAGGTACTTAAAAAAATTAAAAAGTACTGCCAAACAATTTCACTAATAACTAGAAGCGTGAAGACAAAAGTAGAAGAGGCAGTATTTACATTATTTAAATATGAACAGTTGGAAAGTGCTTTTCTAAAGCATGGATATTGCAAAGGGAACAACTTGTGAGAAGCAGAGAGAAGTGCCGAGGCAGCAATAATTGATGGCTTGAACACCAAAAGTTTAATGTCTGCTACCAAACACAAATTAACATAATTAGTTTTTTTTTTCTAAATTGTTTTCGCTGAAAAAAGAAAGTGCTTAATAGAAATCAATTTTTATGCTTTTTTCAATTTTCTGTGTTATCTACCATTTTGAGCAATAAAGATGATTTCTGTGGCTCTAGCCTTGAGAGCCTGGCGCAATTGAAGGTCTTCCAGTGTGAACAAAGAAATGAAGAAAGAAACGAAAGAGAAAGGAGTTATTGAACGCATTCTCCATTTAAGAGCTCCCAAAATGAGAACCTCCATTCTCTGTATTGTCTCTGTGTCAAAAATCATACCCCCATCGCCCTATTATACATGCCAAAAGAAAAACACAGGTTAAATTAATTCCATGACTGTTTAAACTTGTGCAAGCAAGGAAGAGTAAAATATATATATATATAAATATATTTACCTGAAAATCACTCAGAGAGAATTCTATTTTGTTCATCTTGACAGCTAAAGAAACGCAGGACATTGCAAGAAGATTCAGAACCCACTGTTTTTGTTGCTGTTCCAGCAAAGCATCATATTTTAGATCTCAAAAAGAATCGGACCCAGAAACAATTTTAATGTAACATTTAGGTTGGCATTTTGGCTAACACTTTCCCTGCTCTTATAAGACAACAAAAAAGTTGTAGTATTTTTACCAGCATTCCATGGCGGGACAAGAACCGATCAATATAATTCACAGCCAGGTACGATACCAGAGGGTCGAAGTTACAAGAAAACTGAAACAGCAAAACCAAGAAAAAAAAATCACTGACACAGTGAACAAAATATATAACTAAGGCTAATCAGAACCACCAAAATGACCCTGTTTTCAAAAGTTGGTTTCCTTTTTTTACCTGTGAGATTGAAGCAATGGCTTCTCTTCTAATGGTGATATCAAAATCTCCAGCTTGGAGACTTAAGAAATAATTGAGAGAAGGCATGTGATCAGATTCAATTAGGAAGAGAGAAGTAAAGGTGTCAGAGTGATTATGGAAATCTGTAAGTGGGTTTTCAAGGTCGAACTCCATGGATTAGTCTTAGTTTCTTTTCTGAGAGAGGTTTTTTTTAGGGCGTTGAGGAGGATATTGATAGAGCACGCTAAGAGTCTAAGACACTGTTGTGTTCGTTAAAAAGGAAGAGCAATAAGGGTTAAGATAAAAATAAAAAGGCCGAGCCATTTGCTGTTTTTCGTTTAAAGAAAAGCTGTGGAGGAGACTTGAACTTCACTCCTTTGCAGCGCTCTCTCTCTCTAATAGTTGACATCTGATGCTAAGCTTTCTCGCTCATTGGGAAGGAAAATTCGGAAGTGAGAGGGTGATGATCAGATGGATCGACGCTAGGCTGATGTGGGGTGACAACCCAATTATGAAATGACACGTGCCAAATTAGTTGAAATAATATTATTTTCGTTTTCTCTTCTTTTTTTAACAGTTTTTTTTTTTTTTGTTGACTATTTTTTTCAATCTCTTTCCATTTTTAAATATTTTATCAAAATTTTTTTGCATATTTTTCATTTAATTTTTAGTTTTAATTTTCTTTGTTCATATTCTTCGACGATTAATAACTCATTCATCAACATTAATAAAAACTCTTTACTTTTTTTTTTTATCCCTGTCAATTGTACAATAACAAATAAATAATTGAAAATAAGATTTTTTTTATCTCTTCCTCTTCTTCAAGATTCTTTCCCTCTTTATTTGGTCGAGAATTTTTTTTTTTTTTGAAAAAGTCAAAATTGAAAGAAAAGAAAATGGATGTTCCATTTGGAGTGTGATTGGTTAGGTTCGTTTGTTGAATTTTATCGTTAAAAATTTTGTGAAAATTGTTAAAATTAATATTTGATAGTAAACTTTTTAATCTACAGTAAACTTCATAGCCAAATGTTGTTTGCAATTTTTTTTTTAATTTTTTTTTCTATTTAAAAGAAAAAACTGGAACAAATTGAGAGTTTGAATGGTGAAATTTTATGAACAAAAGTTATATAAAAACAAATTACTAAAATCAGAAATCCATGGTTGAATGTTCAAGAAACGGTGGAGAAAAAATAGTGGTACAGATGGTTGAAATTCGGACAAAACGGGTAAGACAACTATTAAAAAATATAATTTTCACTTGGTTAAACACATGGCAGTTTTTGGTTGGGTGATTACACCACGTCAGCCCATGCGACCGCCCCACCGAATCCTTTCTCCTAGATTGGGTGTAAAAGTACATCATAAGGAGATTGGTTATTGACCAAAAGGACTGGGTTTTGATTAGATCTGATAAAATATTACACGATACGATAATATGATATGATAATTTATGAGTTTGGGTCTGCGATATCGGATCAGATTGATATCAGTGTCACGCAATAAGAAAACGGATTGAAACGGATTAAAACACATTAACACGATAAAAAAAATATTAATTTTATTATTTCATTATAGTTAACTTTTTACGTTAGTTTTTTTTTTAGTTTTAGAAAATTATTAAATTTATATTTTATTTCANAGAAAACTATAAAATTCATATTTTATTTCATTGGAAAATGACAATTTTTATATCTATTTATATATTAATATTTTATTTTAGATTATATCTTTTTTATTACTTATATTGGATATACAATTTTAGTTTGTTTTATAATATTTTGGGTATTTTTAAATTAATTTTAGTTTGTTTTATAATATTTTGAATATTTTTAAATTTATAATTGAAATGCATATTTTATTTTTTAACCACGATAAATATTTAATATAGCTTTAATTCGTAATATCTTACATATTTTAAATTCACAGTTATTATTTATGTTGAATTTTAGTATGCTAATATATTTTTTTTAAATGTTTAATATATCATTTGAATATGTATTTAGGTTTAATAGACATGAATTGATAATGATTTATCATTTGACAATATATATTAATTTAAATAAAAATAAAAATAAAACACTCACGTACATGTCTAGTAAACACGACACGAACACGAAACAATACGACACGAACACAGTTCAACACGAAAACTTAACGAGTTGGATTCGAGTGAACAAAATTTGACAAGACACAACACGAACACAGTTCAACATGACACGGTGCCAGGCCTAGCTCTGATATGTTCTACTTTTCTTTTTTCTTTTTCTTTTTTTTCTTTTTTTTTTTAAGTCTAATTAAGGGGACAGACTATAGTGAAATGTTTATTTCATTGACCAATGATTATTGATTATGTTTCTGCATGTTTATTACTAATTTTGCTTTGGCCATGCTCATGAACGTGGTTAAGTTAAAAATGTAAATTAGATAATTACACTTATGATAACTAATCATAAATTTTTTTTGCAAAAAAAAAAAATAATAATAATTTACTTTGTCGTTCCTTGTATTTGTTAATTTCTTTTTCTTTTTTTATCTTTCAAAATCTAAATTGTTGCATCCACTTTACTGTGCAAATCATTCATTTCCTAACAAAAAAGAAATGGAAGTACTGGGAAAAGTATATAATAAGAGCTACTATGTACTGCTGCTATACATCTACAAATTGACCATTTTTGCTGAATAATCTACAAATTGACAGTAAGAGTAAGAATTCGTGCAATTCAATATGGATTCTGAAATCTTAAAGAGCATCCCAACTAATCTTAAAGAGTAATATGTATGCATATTAAACATAAAACGTAGATGGGAAAGACTAAAATAATTTTCCTTATAAATATCCCCAAAAAAAAAAAAGTGGAAGGAGTATATTAGAAGCAAGTGGGCCTTCAAGCAACCATGAATCCCCCAAACATAAAATATTATTCGAGAAATACAATACAAGGACAAGGATACGGATAAAAAGTTTGAAATAATGCTCTTCTCCCACCAAACCAAGTAACTACTCCAAGTGAAGTCTTTTTAAGTCTTTTCCTTTTTTTTCATTTTTCTTTTTTTGTGAAAAGTGTTTTAAGATATACTTTGCCATTCTCTCACAATTTAATGGCTCCAAAGCCTTTTGAGATTCAGCCTTTTATGGCACCGCTTGGATATGTCCTTGTATTGAATGAGACACTGCTCACTTTCTTACAAGTAGAACAATAACCAATAGCACTGGCTTCAGGACAATGCATTTTTTTTTTATTGTTTTTGTAGTACAATTGGACAATACACTGCTACTTATATATGCACGCTTTTAATTTATAGGGAGAAAGAATATACGGGGTTTCCATTTAAATGAAATCAATTTGGATTTGGGAAAAATGCCATAAAATAAGTTTGTCCCCTTGAGCCAGATACTAATAGGAAAATACCACTTTTTTTTATGTAAATAGATGAGCTTGAATTCACTATGGAAGATCAAAAAATAATTAATAAGTTATACTAAAATTAATTAATTATAGCTAAAATATATTTGTAAATAGAAAAAAAAAAAAACTATGTTTTGAATTAAAATTTCTAACTATGTACCCTAATCCTTGGACTTTTCTTTGGCTACTCCATGCATTTGCCAACCAAAAGTTAATGGGAACACAAGACGAGGAAACTCTAAAAGCCATACTTTCATATATGACTGGTCCTTTTTATTTTTTATTTTTATTTTTTCATTTTGGACTTAAAATATACTATTGGTCTTTGTTAAGTGAAAAGGGGCACCCCATAATTCTCAAGTGCACACCTACTTTTGAAATGATTCACCAATCCATTTAATACTTTGACTTCTCGCTTTAGTCTCTCTTTTTTTTCTTTTTCCTTTTTATCTTTTTTGTTGGTAAATACTTCGCTTTAGTCTCCTGAAACCCACATGGAGCAGTTCCTTTTATCTACTTTCTTAGAGAAAAAAAAGAAAAAGAAAAAAAGTAGTCCTTATTTGTATGGTTATACAACATAATTCAGTAGGGAGTAGCTCTCACACTGTACCGATCAAAATCAAAGGATTGTTCAGCAAAACAAAAAATCAAAGTATTGTTAATTAGATGTGTGGGTGAATTTTGGGCTTTCACATTTAGTCTTTTTTGGTAAGGATGCAAAAAGTGAAACAAAATAATATTTATAACTAATAGAAAGTTAAAAGACTTGGGCATGTGTTATTGACATGTGCTATATATAGTAATCAGAGATTAGGTCCCAATTAGCTATTGTACATCCTAATTTATCTTCACATAATATTATACATGCAGTTATGATAGGCTACTACATATGGATAAATTTTGCAAATTATAAATATTAATATTAATAATCAGCATTTTTTATTTTTTAATACTAAATTTTTTATTAAAAAATAAATTTATTAATGGCAGCCAATTAATATATTATTGACATGTGTTATATATTGATAAGATATTAGATCCCAATAAACTAGTGTACATCCTAATTTTGCTTCACACAACATATATATACCGTTATGATTTAATTAGTAGGCTATCTAGCTCAATTTTATGATTACTTTGTATAAATAAATTTGACAAATTATCAATGATAAAATTAATTTACAGCATTTTTTAATTTTAAATTTTTTTATACTAAAATTTTAATAAAAAAAAATGAATCATTTAATAGCAACCAACTAAATTGCCATTGGATGTAAAGATTCTAACAGGGCAGGGCGGTGGCAGAATGAGCTCCTCTTCCTCCGTACCCCGCTCCATGGAGATATTTCATCCCCACTCTCACCTATGGATCAAAAAATTGATAATTTCGACAAAATTTCGCTGAAATTTTGTTTTTGGAAGCAAACCGATATTAATTTCCATAAAAAAAAAAGGGTCAAAATTTCTGCAATTTCCGTTGAAATTTTTGATATTTCTCCGATATTTCCGCGATATTTCCGTTGAAATTTTCCATGGTAATTGCTTCACAAACTGGTCAAAATTTCCATAATTTCCATGGAAATTTCTGAAATATCCGTGGAAATTTCTGAAATATCTGTGGAAATTTCTTAAATTTCTGAAATTTCCATAGAAATTTAGATTGTTTAAATTTTAAAATATGATATATTTTTATAAATATTTGAGTATTTTTTAAATTATAATTATTTATTAATGATATATTTTAAGTTAAGAATTCAACTAATGTAGAATATGTAATGATTACAATTTTGAATAAAAAAAATAGCATCCTACCATACCAAATAAATAACCGGCTATGATTTTTCAAAATTAAGAATTCAACTAATTTAGAATATGTAATGATTACAATTTTGAATAAAAAAAATAGCATCCAACCATACCAAATAAATAACCGGCCATGATTTTTCAAAATTAAAAATTCAAATAAATTTTCATGTTTGCATATTCTTTAGTTGAAGATTAAGTCATGCAACTCAAGATGAAGATCATGAAAGTAGAGAAAGTGGGCCAGAAATTGGTGCTATAGGAAAAGATTATAAGCGCAGAGAAAGGGGTAAAATGAGAATATCACAACAAGAAGAGGAATCTTTTTTTACAAATTTTGGATCAATGAGGATTGAATGTGACTATAACCCTTATTTCATGGATGGTTATGGAATGTCATCAAGTAATAACTCATGGATACATTCTCAAACTCAACCATCAGGGACTAGTAGTTATGAACAAAGTCAATCAACGTCATATCCATATCATGACTATCAGCAAAGATAATCACATGAAATATTAGATCCATATGGTTGGCATGTTAACAATTACATGCAAAATTATCAAGGAGATGTGCTTTTTGATCAATATTTCTCTCAATACACAACTAGAAATGAAGATGAGGAAGAAAGTGAAAATTTTCAACCACCAAGAAAATTCTATGTGGTATTGACTTATATTTAAGTAATCATGTACTTGTATTATTATTCTGATTAATGAATAATTCATTACTTAATTAATAATATTTTTGTTCATATCAGCGAGTACTATAAATCTCTTAATTATGATAAATATGATTTCCACTCAATATTTTTTCAATTTTTATAGTTAAATTGATAAAGTATCTAATAAATAAGCATATCNAAATAAGCATATCTTGAAGTTTCATAAAAATTTTCATATTTTTCTATAAATTTCCGTCATTTTTTTCATTTTTTTATCGATATCGATATTTTGTCGATATTTCTATATTTTGAACCTTCGATATTTCCGTCGATACCGATATTTTCATCTTTGCTCTCACCCCATTCCATTTTTCGTTTATGCAAAAGGCGCGGTAGGGCATGGCGGAAATCTCTGCTCCCTAACACCTAATATATTTTTAAAGAAAAAATTAATAAATAAAAAATATTAATTTTTTTTAATATTTTGAAATGTTATTATTTCCATAATGAATAAAATAAAAATATTAAAGAAAAACATTAAATTTGTAATTAAATGTATAAAAATACTTTTTTACTATACATAATATAAACATGGCGGGTAAAATGTGCAGACTATATTCCTTGTCTATGCCTCACCCTGTCCCGAGGTAAATTTTTTGCCTATCCCCGCTCTGATTCCTCATTTAACCAGGAATTATCCTCCCCATTAGGGACGGATCCTCACACAGATTGAGGATAGTAAGGCAAATTGTAATCTTTGTGTAGATCACATGGATTTTTCTTTAAAAAAATAAAAAGCTTTGTCATTTTTTTTTTGTCCACCACTTGGTAT